>APFE031384787.1:0-95614 GCA_000404065.3 Pinus taeda | reverse complement strand
TATGCTGTGCCGAGTGAGGAGATGTCCAAGAACTCCATCTCTTCCTGGATGTATCTGTGTAGGCAGCCGCGGTATTTGAGCACCAGATGCTGCTCAGAATCTTTGATACCCAACTGTGTGCGAAGGGTATGAAAAATGTTTGTGAACTCTGGAACATCTTGGTCTCGTCCCTGCCGCAGTGTGGTCCATTTGATGTATTTGTCCTCATAGCTTTTGACAGGGTAGTACTGCTCCTTGATGGCATCCCGGAAGTCATTCCAAGTGGGTGCGGCTGAAAATAATGAGCCTGTAATTTCATCCTTCTGCTCGCAGTAGGTTTCCCACCAGTCCTTGACGTGGGGGGCTGCTTTGAGAAGAGCGAAAACAATCTTTTCCCGACTTGAAAATTAATGAACAAAAATACCCATCTAGCAGATTTAATCATTTATCTACGGCATCTGCGTCTATTTTACCCTCGAAGATGGGGATTTCAAAATTAACTTGTACCTTAAAGGGCGTGGCGTTTCCAGAGTCGCTGCTGGAAGCCGATGCGTCACCTCTAGGTAGCCGCTGAAGGATCTGCGCAAAGCTATCCATCATCGCGTTCCTTTGCCGCTCGGGTGCTTCTTCGAGCAAGATTTTGATAGGATCTCCTGCCCCCTCGTCTTTCTTCTCATCCGCCATGGGAGGCCGTCGGGATTTTCGAGGCTGGTCTTGCAAAGGTTCAACCAGTTCAAGCCCTAACTCCTTATATCCTGACCTCGTCGAGGACATGCAAAGAAAAACCGAGAAAAAGCAGACCGCTCTGATACCACTGATCCGGATTTAAACAGGAACGCAATAGATTACAGAGATAACCATAAATACAGAGATGCTATAACCATAAATAAAGAGATGCAGCGGAAATAACACTTCATTTCATTAATGGAAAATACCGAAATATGCTTACAACCAGAATTGGAAATAAACCAGCTAGGACGATGGTAGCTTATCTCTGAGAAGAGATGTGCGGCTACATGTCTCTGAACTGTCCCAAACTTGTGTTACAATGAGGCTCGAAGGCCTATTTATTATTGAGAAACAATGGAAAACCCTTCACATTCCAAAACCGACCCTTAGAAGATGAAACGCCAAATTGTGGGCCCCGTTTTGGGTAAATTGGTACATCAATTTCCCGGGGTCGTAACTTTGGCATACGATCTCCGTTTGACGCGTATGATAGCTCGTTAGAAAGATATATCTAAGAACTACCATTGTTGGAACGGGCAACATCGGTCCACGATATGGACCCATGTTGCTCCCGGATTCCCCAAAAAACGTCGTTTAGGGCCTCAAAATGGCTCCGGAAGTTCAGGACCTGAAAAACTGCTAAAAATAGTAAGTTGTGCTACAATCAAGGAAACTGAAAGTGCTGAAAGAGACAAATGTGGGGGTCCAAATCGGATAGGTGGGTGGCCACCAACATCCACCTGGATCAAATGCTCCTAGTACATTCATGCCGTAGATGAACGATATGCTTAAGGAATTCATTGGGAAATTTGTGATTGTGTATCTGGATGATATACTTATATTCGGCAAGATGAAGGAGGAACATTTTCGACACGTGAGGTATGTAATAGAAAGATTGAAGCAGAATAAATTGTTGATAAATTTGAAGAAATGTTATTCTTTCAAGAAAGAGTTAATTTATTTAGGATTTGTGATTGCTAATAATGAATTAAAAATGGATCTGGGAAAGGTTACAACTATAGTTAGCTGTCCATCCCCAAAAAGTTTGTTTGAGGTATAGAGTTTTCATGGATTGGGGAGTTTTTATCGCAAATTTATTAAAAATTTTAGTTGGATTTGTGCACCTATATTACACACCACTAAGAAAACAAATCAGTCTTTTTGTTGGACAGAAAAGGTAGAGAAGAGCTTTTAGTTGCTCAAAAAGAAAATTACCAAAAGACCAATTTTAATATTACCAGACTTTAACAAGATTTTTCAACTTCATTGTGATTCTAGTGGGATAGCCATTGGTGTAGTACTCAACCAGAGGACAAGCTGGTAGCCTAGGAGGAAAAAATACACATCCTATGATAAGGAATTTTATGCGGTGGTTCAGGCACTAAAGCATTGGAGACATTATCTGTTAGCCAATGAATTTGTCTTGTTTTCAAACAATTCAATGTTGCAGTGTATTATGCAATAGCATAAGATGAATCATAAACATGTGAAGTCGTTGGAGTGCTTGCAGAGTTTTACATTTGTTTTGAAACATATCAGTGGTCAAGCCAACAAAGTGGTTGATGCGTTAAGCAGGAGGAATCTGATCCTACATGAAAGTACCATACAAGTGTTAGGATTTGAACATCTTAAAGACTTGTATGAGGCAGATGAAAATTTTAAGGAAGCTTATGAAGCTTTACAAAATCCATTGTTGAGAGACAACAGTTCATTGCTGGACTATAACATGCAAGAAGGTTTGTTGTTCAAACGAGGGCAATTGTGCATTCCGAAATGTTCTATGAGAGAAAGCCTAATTCAGGAAAAGCATAGTGGAGGTTCAGTCAAGCATTTTGGCATAGACAAGACCTTGGATTAGTTGAGCCACTTTTACTATTGGCGGAATATGTGCAGAGATGTACAAAGATTTGTAGCTAGATGCAAAAATGTGTTAGCTTGCCAAGGGACATAGCGAAAACATAGGGTTCTATGCACCCTTACCCATTCTGAGTAGACCATGGGACTCAGTAGATTTAGAATTTGTCTTAGGTCTACAGAAGACACAATGGGGATTTGATTCCATCATGGTGGTGGTGGATAATTTCACTAAACTTGCACATTTCATTCGATGATGGAAAGCCAGTGATGCCACACATGTAGCACATTTGTTCTTTACTGAGATAATCAGATTACATGGTTTTCCAAATTCTATTGTTTTGGATCGCAATGTTAAATTTACAGGACATTTTTGTTGAACCTTATGGAAGAAGTTAGACACCAAACTAAACTTCAATTCAACTTATCATCCACAGACCAATGGCCGAACCGAAGTGGTGAGCCGGAGTCTAGGAAATTTGTTGAGGAGTTTGGTTGGAGAAAATTCTCGACAGTGGGATCATGTGCTTGCGCAAGAGAAATTCGCTTATAATGATTCACCCAACCAGAGTATAGGTAGTAGTCCTTTCTAGATCCTATACGAAATGCACCCACGTGGAGTACATGAGTTACGAGATTTAGGACACTTGGAGCATAGAAGTTCTGATGGTGAAGACTTCATAAAGGAAATCAATGATCTTCATGAATAGGTGAAATTAAAATTACAAAATAGTAATCAAAGATACAAGCATAAGCAATATTTGAAAAGGCATGAGGTGCAATTCAATGTAGGAGACTTGGTATTAGCACACCTATGCCAAGAGAGTTTTCCTAAACTCAAGTACAACAAGTTGAAATGGAAAAATATTTGTCCTTGTAGGATCCTTTGGAAATTTTTTCCAAATGCTTACGAATTGTAGTTACCCCAAGGTATTGGAATTTCACCCATTTTCAATATATCAGACCTATACCACTACATTGCAGCAGAGGATGAAGACAATTCAGAAAGATGAACATGGGACACCCAGGAAGAGAGTAACATGTGGATCAAGAAAATGCCCCAAGCAAAGCCTCTAGAGATCGAACAGATCCTAGATACCTAGGTGGATAGACAGACTCGACGGAAGGAATATCTGCAGTACCTAGTCAAGTGGAGGGGTTATCCTATTGAAGGTAGTTCTTGGTTAAATGTTCACCAGATTCAGAATATTGGGTACTCTATTGAATAGCTCATGGACAGGCACCATGAATTTCATGCACCCTGGGAGCCTGATGCAGGAGCACCTGAATGAAGAGGAAACAGTTAGGAGTTGGTTCTCATTTGTTGTTTGTTTTCCTATTCTATTTTGAAAAATAGACAGGGAAACATCTCAAATTTCTAGTTTATTTAGTTTCTTTTGTGTTATGGTAAATAAAGGCTAAATAAACCATCATTAGCTTTGATTTAGACAATATAGGATTACATGGGAATTAGTTGAGGAAATTGTCTCAAAATTGAAAAAACAGTTCCTCGAACTGCAAGAGGAACTGCCACTGATGTATTAAAAAGGACACAAGAAAATAGAGTAGGAGGTTAGCCAAATTGAGGAAGGTTTTAATCCTATGGGTAGACTATGAGGAAGGCCACAAGTGAGAGGCGAGTAGACCACAAAGAGAGTTAGATTCCAAAAAAATACTTTTTGTGTTTCTTTTTCTTCTATGCAAAAAATCCAATTTAGAAATCATGTATTTTTGTTTTCGAATGGTTGGAGAACTAAGATTAATATGAATCATAGCTTCTCTCTCTCTCTCTCTCTCTCTCTCTATGTATATATATATCTGTGTGTGTGTGTGTGTGTGTGTGTGTTGTATGTGTGTGTGTGTGTGTGTATATGTATATATATATATATATATATATATATATTATATATATATATATATATATATATATATATATTTATTTATTTGTGTGTGTGTGTGTGTGTGTGTGTATACACTTGTAGGTGAATTTGGCATGATCAAAGAGGCAAAAGGCTTCTAAAGAAGAAACTTGCTCGCAACATAGTGTAAGCATGAAAAAGCCCGAAGACAGACAAATGAATGTTAAAAATGTGACACTCAGGGGCTGTTGGATCCAACATATTGACGATGAGGGTTAGATTGGCGGAGTTTTTATCTAACTTTGGGTTACAAGCAAAAACTCAAATTACATTGAAAATCGACGAAAAATAGAATTTGGATAGACCCAGACTAGACATTTTATGAAGTGGAATTAAGAACCTATCGGGTCCAAGAGGTTAGTCACATCGAAGTTTTATAGAGGTAGGGTATCAACCTTAGGATATGCTGACTTGCTGAGTTGCAATATCACGATGGAGAAATACCAATAGCCGATATTCGACAATCGGGTATCGGAGGGGTCGGAGAGTGGAGGTTGGTGCCATGGACCTGATGACAACTATAAAGTGTGGCTTATAAATTTTTAAGTCTGGCTTGTTCTCCAACAGAGTTTACCTTTGTTTAGAGTATGTTTCCTGTGTAAATAGGTTAGCAAGGATTTAAGCACTGATAGTGTATCCGGGAAACAAAAGTCGCATATCAGAGGGGTGATGATATATGTGTATGTGCGACATGCAAAGGAAGCGATGTTGATCAACGATAAATTTAACCTCAGTAAATGTGTAGAGGCCGTACTAAAGTCTGAAAAGAGTGTCTCACTTGTGTATTTCCTTATAAAAATTTTATTAAGGTAAATGGCACTGATACATGGTTTCTCGTCATGTTAACCAAAGGTTAAAAATGTTGTATATATATGCATACCTTAAGAGGTTAAGTAAGGGTTTCTCAAGGGACTGAAGAATCCTGATAAAGGAAAATAATCACTACAAAAGCTGAACTCCTGTGTGAGGCCGTAAACCTTAAGTTTTAGAAACTAGCACTTGCTATTAAATAGCGACATCACAGACCTCTGATTCAAATTGTATGGTAGCCACGTCAGAGGGGAAGACGCCTTTTTGGTGGTTGACTCAAGTCTGTACTACTATATTGCATCCTTACAACATCATTTTCTAAAGTTTGTCTCGTGTCTAGCAACAACTTACATAGATGAGAAAAAAAATTGGTCTCCTCAATTGGGGTCAAAATCCTTGAGGTGACCCTAGAAATAATTCAAAAGGCCCTAGTTTATTTAAGCTCCTATAAATTCCAACAGTTCATAGAAACCAAATTGGTCTATCACTACTACCCTTCCAACTGATGAGCAACAATACTTCCCGTAAATGGTCCTGGCACCTGGCTGGCAGTATCTACCTATTACTGACAATTTCCCAATAACCCTCTTCGTAGAGCCTATTCAACACATCCTATCCCTAATTGGTCACCTATTTGGGGATGATGGTGCAAATATAGCTTCTAAAGCCTCTTTAGACATTCTAAGGCAAATGATGCAACCTGCCCATTTATTTGATGTCCCTGCTTACCTACCTAAGGCCATAAGATT
Organism: Pinus taeda; assembly: GCA_000404065.3. Classification (NCBI taxonomy): domain Eukaryota; kingdom Viridiplantae; phylum Streptophyta; class Pinopsida; order Pinales; family Pinaceae; genus Pinus; species Pinus taeda. The sequence continues at coordinate 89,574 of APFE031384787.1, read as the reverse complement.
CTAGTTGCACCATTTCACCACCAACTCCTATTTCAGGTATTACTCCCTGTTGTTCTTATTATTTATGTACATTGATGTGGATGAATTCAAGCCTCAGTTTGGTGGATTCTAACAAACATAGGAATTTCTTTTTCAACTTGAATGTTGATGCTAGGAAAGGACAAGAGCCTGAGAGCTATTCCCAGTTTATATCTTCCTACATGGCTATTTCCTACAAAATTATTCATGGTGTTTCTCCTTCCAGAGTTCTCCCTCAACAGATATAAATCCTCGAGCATAGAAATTATTCTAGGGTGGGGGACTATTACCTATTTAAGGACTTCACATAAATGAGGTTCTATGGGTGTAAGATTCCTCCTTACCAATTTCCTATTTTTATGCCCATGAGGATTTTTGTTCTTGGATTCATCAGACAAAGCCAAAATGCAGACTGAGTGAAATTTCTCCCTAATAAGAAGGGATATATGTTTAAGGTGGGAAATAATGAGGGATATTTTATTGTCAATTCTAGGTAGGCCCACATGGCAGTTGAGGAATTACTCAAGCACATGAATTTTGATCTAGTGGAGGTATGGCATTATAATCCTCATGGTGTCAATTCCAAGAGAAGGGAGAGCATACAATCTTCAACTTGTGAAAATGAGGATAGGTCTGAGATCAAATGGAAAGCTAACTTTGATTCATGGCCTATTAATAGAATGATAGAGATCAAGAGTCAAGCATCGAAGGATAAGGCACAAAAAAAAACTATTGACCAAGATGAAGATGTCAAGATGGAATATGTACATCCAAGTAAAATTTCAGAAACCAAAGAGATAGAGGAAGAAGAAATTGAGACTAGGTTTGTAATGATAAGACCAAATTAATGAGGCTTCTAGGTTGCCTTAGAAGATCCTTTATAGACTGCTAACTCATCCATTTTAGATATAGCCATTTTAATCTCAAAGGGAAGTGAAACTATCACTGTGGCAAGCTCGCCTATTGGAAAGATAATTAAATAAAGATACAAGAAGGTAAGGGGAGAAATGCAACAACAAATGGCATCTCACTCAGTCCCCTATTTGACCAGACTTCTGGCTGCCATGGACTTTAAGAGAAATCAAATGAAGTTCTCCCAGCGCCACCCAATAGCATAATCACTACCTGCAGGCTCTCAGTACAAGGCTATCAATGTTTCATTAGACTTTACCAATGTCCCTATGCTTGATAAGATTAAATTGCAGTGGAATGTAAGGGAAATTTTGTACAGTGAACCTAATAGAAATGAAATGGCTATCAACAAGGAAAAGAAGCTATTAGAGAAGGAAGAAACAAGGTTGGAACAAGATAGATATAACACTAGAGCTCTACACATGCATAATGAGAGCTTCAAGGAGCTGATTGTGGAGTTTGGGGAAAATCCAGAAGACAAATATGCATTTGAATCGTCCAAATTTCATATGTATAAATATAGGAGCTAAGACAAAAATTAAATATGAAACGTAGTTAACATGTGCAATCCGAGGAAATGGAATAGGTGGAAGAAGAGAAAAATAGTGGCCAACGAACCAATAGAGGAAAATAATAACATAGTATCCCTCGAGTACAAGGAAGCATAACTTCAATAGAGGATAGACATGCACATTTGTGCCATTCTTGTGGTTGAAAATCCCCAAAATGCCATAGAGAACTTCACCAAGACCCTCAACAAACTCTAAATTTTAGAAGGGGAGCTTAAGAAAGTCCAGAATGATTTGGACACTTCCTAGAGAAACCTGGCACAAAATTGAAAATATCTTGAGATAGCTGGGAGCAACGCAGATCCAATTGGTAAAACTTGCAGGCAACAAACCAAGAGACTATTAAGCTAAAAGGAAAGCTGAAAGGAAAGATGTCTCTCTTGTAGGACAAGAAACTTATGTACGATGAAATCATAGCAGTAATGAAAAGAAACTAGGAGTACATAACTCTGATGGGATAACAAAAGATTTTGATCAAGGATTATGAGTTTTTCATCCTTGCTACCAAAGAATATGGAGAAAATAACTCCCATATTTCCAAGAAGTTCATTCAGTTTGTGAAAGAAATGTCACTCATTGAGTTGAAGCCCACTGTTGTAGTAGATACAATGTCTACTATCATGGCAATCTCTAAATTTGTCAAGAAAGAGGTGGCTAGAGTCAAAGTTGAGGAATTCCTAAGGGTGGTACAAGAATATGTGGATGCTTTCCATGTCGAGTTTGATGAAAGAGTGAAGACAAGATTGCCTAGCTGTTGGGATCTTGTGAGAATTATAATCCCATGGACACAATACAAGCATATGTTAGTGGAGGCCAAGACCAAATTTTACTTCTCCCATGAGAATACTTCCACCCTTAAAGGTAAATAGTGGTTAACTATCTTAGAAAGGAGTTCCAACTGTTAGGGTTGGTAAATACTTTGTTCCACCCCAGGTTGGACTGTACAAGGGTCACAAATCTCAATATCACATATCAATGATTATTTCATGCTCCTCTACCTACTCTACCACTATGGAAAAAGTGTGAGCAGCTTTTCAATCCTCATGTACTTTAGATCATCAACCCACTGACACTGCCTCAAAAACCTGCTTATCATGATTAAGGATGTTGTTGATTGTGTTGATCATGACACATTGATTTTTTCTTTTATGTAAATATTTTATTTCGGGAGAAACTATGTTAGTTAGTTAGAATTAGGTGTATACAATCGTGTCACTGAGGACGCTGATATTTTATAATCATGATTCATTACCAAATTAAGAAAGAAAAATTTGTAGTATGCTTTCCATCTAAGGATCTATAAAAAGAGTTTATGATATTGAATGAAGGGTTTGGAATTTTGGTTTTCCAAGAAAGAATGTTTGGAAGTTGTCCCTGAAATGTATGCTCTATGGAAGATTAATAAACATTTTTGGTGATTCTAACTCATATAAATGTGTAATATGTATATTCTCTTGTGTTTGTTCCATATGTTTCCACTCTTCTTCTTAGATTACATGTGATAGAAGTTGTTGGATATTTTTTTCATGGAATTATGGATTCATCTAGGTCCAATGTCGATTAAAGATGCTTATAACTGATATTAATTGTTATCCCTAAAATCCCCATCCATGTATCTCACCATTTCATTAAAATATCCTTCTCATGCATTTCACGATGAACTTTAATGAACAATATTCTTAGGTTTAAGCCATGTGTGTTGGTTTTCTCTCTTTATTTCTTCCATCTGATATATGACAAATAACCTATGAAATTGCATGTGGATATAATGTTGGTTGCTAGAGCTAGATATTAATGCTTCTAAGAGTTATGTTTGGTGTTCAATATTGTATTTCTCCTCTTAAGTAAGGTTATGAATCAATTTCATCTCAAATGTAATAAATACTGAGTGTAATAGAAAATATCAATAGATCTTGGAAGCACTCATCAAGATGTCCTAGGCACTAGTATCCTTTCAACCCAGAGGATGTCTCTAGGAGCTACAACACATGTTTTACCTCAAGTATACATTTTGAATTCTTATTTGTACCACAGGATGTAATGGAAGTTGTGAGATGGTGAAGATGTGGCAGGGTAATGCTGAGTCTAGAATTGTATGGAAGAGCTGGAGTTGATGTGTCGATCTGATCTGTTGAAGGAAGATAAAGAGAATGAATTGAATATTTTGAAAATGCACCAACAAGCACTTCCCCATGCTTTAGATTTTTCATGCCATCCTGCAAACAAATTGAGGTAATGAAAAAGTGAGGAGGTTGTTGAGATTACTCTAGTACAAAACGAGACCTAAAAAAAAGGAACAATAGAACCAATGAGATTAATACTAAACAAAAATAAGTCATTGTTGATTTATTAAAATGAATCAAAACTAAAATCAACCATAGAATAATTTCTAAATCACTCGTTACATATTGTTTTATCAATCCTTAAGTGTTTTATGCCCAAGAAAAAAAAAACTTTTATAAATGGGCCCCTTCTTTGTGGACAAAAAACTAGGAGTCTTATTATGATCACAACAAATGATGAACTAGTGAAAATTTGTTATTACTAACCAAATCCCAAAGCCTTATACTTATCCAAGTATTGCATATAAGCTTTGCAATTGAGTTTTATTAATTCTCTGTGATCATAGGTCCCACTTCTAAGATAATTAAATCTTAGATATAATATGAAAAACTACAATAGAGGACTCAAGGTTATGTTAAGGCCATTCTTTAGTAGCAAATTTATGGATTTTGTTTTTCCTTTGACTTCATCCACACATGATTCCTTTAGATTGTAACACTATAGAGTAACCATCATATATGTAGAAAAAAGCCTTGGTTTGATTACTATTTCTTTAGGTAGAATGTGCCATTTCGCATCAGCATCCATAGCCCCAATGAGATTACCTAGTGGTATCATAGGGCAATATTCATTGCTAGCAGGTGTTCATAGTTTCGATGGGTTAACCTATTAAACCTATTTTACACTGAGGGCTATAGTACCATGTTTCCTACCATTTTAGTTTTATATTATGGATATTTATTTTGCAGTTGGTATATAGGGGAGGGCATTCAAAAAGACCCTCAAAGGCATAGAATGATACCTTTCAAAGTGACTTTGATTACCTCCATAATGTCTCAGACGCATAAGGCACTTATCGTAACTCAAAAAACATAGCATGAGTAAGATATTTTTAATGTGAGATGGTTGAGGTTAACGAAAGAATAACCAAAAGACACCTAAAGACCTACTAATCATAGATTTTGTGTACACTTTCACTTTTCAAGTAGTATGGCACCATGAGCAGGGATTTCATTAACTCTTCTACAAGAATTAATAAAGATGCTTATATATCATGCTTTGGTGTTTGGTTATGATATTCATGTTTTTTTCATTGTTATCATTGTATGGACCTCTTAAATGTTTTATAATCCCCTTAGTATGTTTCGGTAACTATATTTTGAGCAATTGCTTTGTATTAATAATTAAAAATCTATATGAATAATAAAAATGAAATTTCAGAGTAGAAAAGGTATATTAGCTATGAATATTTTGGAATTATTGTTCAATTCAACTTTTATGAAAAGGATTTCTTGTTCAATCATATTTGTGAAATAGCAGTCTTAAAATAGATATGTAATGACAAATCATGAATGGATCATTTTTAACAACTTAAGGGAGAATGAAAGATATCATAATATACTCCCCTACGTGTTCCATTGTGTTGACGAAGATGTCTTTTCCAATATTGAGTACCAATATTCTTCCAATATTTAAGAATCCAAAACAAACAATATCCTTGAATCCAACTTTGTCATTCAAAATAGGAAATTGGTACCAAAAGTCTGGGTACTGATTAGCTAAAATATGATACTAGATAGTTGGTATGCAATACTATACGATGTTGTAATGCAATCATTTCAATCTTCAGATAAGATTCCAAACAGAATGGCCATAGATTACTTTATTGAAAAGAAAAACTAGAAACAAATAAACTATCATAACTAAATAATAAGTGGGAAAGAAAAGTAATAGTTGAACCATGTTGCTGTTGGAATTGACACTGAGTGGAAATATTCATTAAACATTATGTACCTTAAATATACCTCAACAAAAATCTACTACAGGAACATAGTTCGCCCATTTGCAACTAGTTTCCTTTTATTCTTTAACATCCCCACTTATGCAAAACAAATGAGAAATGTGTTGCACTACATTTTATAACTAACTATTATATGCAACATTTATTTATTTACTATCATACTCTACTGAGAGAAAAAAGTAAATCCAATGTAACCATGTGTGTAATAGGTGTAAAAATGCCATTATACTCAAGTTTAGAATATAATCTTCAATGCATACCTGAGTATGAAGAACCAACTATTTTAATTATGATGTCAAATAGTAAGGAAGAATGAAGGAGTGGTATTCCCTTATAGTTTCCTAAAACCAACCTTCAATAAAATCAAAATGATCTTGGTTTACCTATTTATTTGGATCATTTGGAATATCATCCTTTAATATGCCATGCAGACATTCTAGTATTACATGATTTTCCTCTTGCCTTCTTATTGGATCCATAGGTAGGCATGTAAAACATTCTTCAATCTCAGGTTCTAATGGTTGCTCCCCATTAGATACGGTCCATGAATATTTGGTTTCCTCAACTAGTTTCCAAGGGTGGATATCTTCTTTTCAATGTGATTCATGGAGTTGTTGTTCTTTTATCACTTCTAGGGAGGTAGTTGAGTTCTTAACTGATGTCAAGATTTGTTCTTCCTAAGAAGCAGAAATCCTAACTACTGCTAGGATTTGAGAGAGTTCTTCCAAAATATTGATCATACTTGAATATTGCTTTGTTGGTTCATAACCCCTATCCTTGACATGGATTAGTGTATGTATTTCTTATTAAAAATCCTAAATAAATAATAACGAACACACATAAAACAAATGCAAGCAAATTAATCATGTACTTGAAGCACCACCATGCTACTAAGACCCTACTTTCATCAAGTTATTTTTTCACACGAGTTAGGCTTATCTTCTTTTCATGAATTAAGCTAAACTAAAACACACTTGCAAAGAAAAAATAAGGAAACAAAAAGTGGTTGGAGCAGCCCCACCAAAGTGAATGTGCAGGTTCTTACCTCTCATCTCACCGTTTTATCTCCACCCCCAAGTTGTCCCTATAAATAAAATCATGCAGAAAACTTGTGAAAAAAAAACTATGTTCTAGGGAGGTAGTTGAGTTCTTAACTGATGTCAAGATTTGTTCTTCCTAAGAAGCAGAAATCCTAACTACTGCTAGGATTTGAGAGAGTTCTTCCAAAATATTGATCATACTTGAATATTGCTTTGTTGGTTCATAACCCCTATCCTTGACATGGATTAGTGTATGTATTTCTTATTAAAAATCCTAAATAAATAATAAGGAAACACACATAAAACAAATGCAAGAAAATTAATCATGTACTTGAAGCACCACCATGCTACTAAGACCCTACTTTCATCAAGTTATTTTTTCACACGAGTTAGGCTTATCTTCTTTTCATGAATTAAGCTAAAGTAAAACACACTTGCAAAGAAAAAATAAGGAAACAAAAAGTGGTTGGAGCAGCCCCACCAAAGTGGATGTGCAGGTTCTTACCTCTCATCTCACCGTTTTATCTCCACCCCCAAGTTGTGCCTATAAATAAAATCATGCAGAAAACTTGTGAAAAAAAACTATGTTCTAATCCCTTTAGCCCCTCAACAACAATGGTGCAAAAAGTTTTGGTTAAATTATATGTATCCTAATTCCAAAATTTAATTATCCAATTCGGGATTGTAAGACTTAGATATGTAAGCACATGAAATACAAGATTAGAACTGATTCTAATATATGCTAGCAACTAACACTAGAAAGAATCATTCGCTAAGGATTATAAATTGTCATTGAATTTTGGAATTCTAATGCTTATTAGCTTCCAAACTACAATATCTCATTACGGATCTACAATGTTCATGTGGCTTTACTTTTGTATCTTATGAGGTCTTGAGACTTTAATGGTTGTAATCCTCTAGTGATGAAAACTCATTAATCATGTTGCAAAAAAAAAAATTACAAAGAAAATGCCGACAACTACAGACAAAAGTGTGTGAGGTAAGTAAAGAAGAGAAGAGAATAAAATACAAAAAATGAATTAATAAAATATAAAAAATAAATTCTAAGAACGATTAGAGTCATAATGATATATTGTAGGTTCTTATTTGTTGTAGGAATCTTTTACCAAGTGACTTCAAAGCTCTTAATAAATTAAAGAATCCTAAATTGTGAACCACAAATTATTCAGTATTATGATGTAGGATATAGTTTCTGATACCGAATTAAGTACCAAAAATATGGAAATTGAAATTTTGAACATTGGTACGGAATTAAGTACCGAAATTCTGGAAATTGAAATTCTAAATATTGGTAACCAACTGAGTACCAAAATTCTAGAAATTAAAATTTTGGATACCATAACATGTTAAAAAACTAATTTTAAGTTTGCTTGGCTCTTAAACTTGAAAAAAATCAATTTTAATTTGATCATAACATGTTATAGTAACAGGAAAATAGAAACAGTAAATTTTGCCAAAATACTACATGAAAGAGGAATCTAATGAAAAACTGAAATGAAACATTAAACAAAATCTATAATCAAGAAAACTAAATATTTCTGAATACTACTCTTCGAAAAAGAAAACCAAAACATTACCTGAGTCGAGGGGCCCTTCCTGAGCTGGACACCTGGCTAGAGACTAAATAAGATCAAAATAATACGTAGAGTTGAGCAATAATTAAATCTTTATTACAAAATTCCAATTATCAACTTTACATATGGAAATTCAATTGTGTTACAAAATTCAACTCATAGTGATTCAATTACTTTATACATCCTCTCCTCTGTTTCTATTGCGCATATCCATTTCCCTTTATAACACAAAAGATGGAGGAAGTGATAATATTGACTCCCATATGATTCTCACTTCCATATTATGTTTAAAATAACAAATATGATTTAAAGAAATCTTGTTATGATTTAAAATTATATTGAATCATGTAGTGGAGATGGAAACCATGCCACTTAGCATTAGTTTGACTTTATTCCCATTTTAGACATAATTACAAATAAAGGACACAAATGCTTGTAGCTATTTGTGCACATGTGCATAATTATCTACTGAACTAAGTACCAAACTATGAGACTAGACTGAATTGGTACCGAACTAAGTACCAAACTACAAGACTACACTAGACTGGTATCAAACTGGCAGAACTAATACAAAGATGGAAATTTTCGTAGTTGAACACGCACATTGGCCACATAACCAAATTAGTAACCCATCATTGATAAGATCATATTACAAACATGTCTAATCATTAAAAAGATAAGAAATCCATCCTAATTAACCAAAGAGAGAAGAGGTTCATTTAGTGGAAGTTGATGTTATAATGGCTACAAAAAGTATCATAAGTGTAGGAATATAGCTCATTCATAGAGACTTTATATTCGGACTGATATGAAATATTAAGATCCTAATAAATCCAATAGTGAATGATAGACATTTATATAAGCCATCCATGATTGTTAGATTGTGTCAAATGGAAAGAAGAGAAAAAAAATTATATGTTCATTGTATTATATAATGCTTCTACATATTAGGAATGTGAAAAGTATAGCTTACGATCTTCGCATGTAATTAATTTAATGGACTGAGATATGCAAAGGAAAACTATTGCAAATAGAATAATTGATAAGACTCTGAAAAAGTCGTACGTATTCTATCAAATTTTATGATAATGAAAAATACAAATGAAAGTCCCCAAACTTGAAAATATAAGAATCAAGGTTCATATATGAAAAACAAAAGAATAATAAGATATCAAAAAATAACCCAAGGGAGTACACACAACCAACAAACAAAGATCCAATGTGGAAAGGCATCTAAACCTGTTGATCGAAATTTAGTTATACAAGAAGTAACAACAACACCTGAGGTAGTGTAGAATGTATAATTTTAATGAAGTTAAGATAAATCAACATAATCCTTCGCCACCTTGACCTAGAGAAGTGAATGATAAAAAAAAGTGATTATTAACCATCTCTCCAATTGTTAAGTAGTCACGTCTTTTGGAATTATCTCTCCTCCGCAACTGTTGAACACGTGCCCTAGCCTAGGTGATCGTAGTTCCCAGCTACCTTCTAACGGCTGCCTACTACCTCAATGGAGCAAATGGATCCTCTAGAACATGAAGATCCATCATCTACAAGAGCAATAAGATACAACAATTATGTTTGCATCTCTCGTTTCTACTATTTTACCTCCAAAAAATAGGTCGTCATTAACCAAGTTTGTGAATAAACTTGATGACATTCGGGAGATATCCATCCCTCTAACTCTCCCTCGATGAGCAGCATTGTCCCTAGTAGAACATGTTCTTTCATCAATCACTGGGAAAATCTCCCTAAGATTTTGTGGAAGAGTATATTATACCTTCCATTTTGAAACAAAAGAAGATTGTGATTTAATCTTTAGAAATGGTCCATACTTCATGGACATGAGAGGACTATATCTAAACCAATGGACCCCTGATTTTCATCCTGAAATGGATGTTCCTAGCATTATGCCAGTCTGGGTTAGACTATTGCACCTTCCTCTTCACTGCTAGGGAAATACATTGACAGATGTGAACCAAAGAAGAACATGCATGCACATGCAAGGATCTGCGATGAAGTGGATCTAGGGAAAGGCCTCCCTGAGGTAGTGAAAATCAAAGTAGACCAATTGACGCATATACAACAGTTGGACTATGAACAAATCCCCTTCAAGTGCAAGATATGTCATGAATACAGTCATTTTGCAAATAGATGTCTAGAAAAGAAAGAAAATGATAATGCTAAAGAAATCGAAACCAAATGGGAGCAAGTCAAATGGAAAAAATCATCCAACAAAAGAACCATTCCCCCTTCATCCCATCCTCAAGCCTCCTTTGAATGCTCTCGATCATCACCATTGTTGGTAACCCTTCCTCCCTTTCAAACCCCAACCCCTTCGGCTGCTTGGAAGAGTCCTCATCTCCCCCCTCTTCCCCCTCCTCCCCTTACCCTGCACTCTCCTTTCTCATGCCTTCAATCCCTATTAACCTTCACACCCATTCTCCCCCTTCAATGGATAGAATATTAACTAGAAATCAATCTGAGGGATCCCTTCAAACCCTTCAACACCACAAAAGAGTAGGAAGAAAATCTACTAAGGAGCTGAGAGATGATGTGGTAGCTAAAGAGATGGCATTATGAACACAACAACCCATGGACTCCTTCTTTGGAAAAAGTTTTAGGAATAATGAGAAAAATACAAATCAACATAGAGGGAAAGGTCTGTCATCTCACCAAACAAACATGTAATGATTGTGGTCTCCTATAATTATGATGCACTGGGAACACCTTTCAAAGTTAAGGTAGCAAGAGATATCTTAGCAAAAGAAACCCCAAACATATTCATTCTTCAGGAGACCAAAACAAGCAGCCAAGAATAAAAAAAAATGATAAAAAACTTAAAAAATTATGACGGAACAACAATACAAGCCATAGGGGCCTTAGGAGGGATTTGTACACTATGGAAGAAAGCAGAATGGGAAATACTTTAGCAAAAAAAGGAACAACATTGGATCATAATAGATTTAAATGAAACAAGAACGAAGGGGCAATGTTGTATTATCAATCTATATGCTCCAAACCACTATAGGGAAAAGGAACAATGTTGGAGCACAGTGCGAGAAACTTTAAAAAAAACACAAAACATAAAAGTAATTTTGGGAGGGGACCTCAGCCTAGTTCTAACTATTGAGGAGAAATTTGGAGGGTCCTACCATACATATCCATCTAGGGAGGCTCTCGAAACAATCATGGAAGAAAACAAGCTAATTGATATTCCACCAAGTAATGGAAAGTACATGTGGAATAACAAAAGGGTGGGAAAAAGAAATATAAGGAAATATTGGATTGAATATTGGTTCAAGAAAACATCATCTCAAGTTTTAATTCAGCGAGATAAAAAAATATTCATATCATCACATCTGATCACAATCTGATGGCAACCACTTTGGGAATGATGGAAAACAAGGGTTGTTACCTTTTAAATACTACCCAATATGGGACAACAGTGAAGATTTTAGAAAATTAATCTCAGAAGTGTGGACATCGAAGGCCATAGGTTCACCTCACTTTGTGTGGAAAACCAAGTTAAAAAGATTGAGAAAAGAAGTGAAAATATGGGCAAGAGAGATTGAAAAGAAAAATAAGAAAGGAAGAGTCGAGCTCATTAAGAAATGGACAATTTACAAGAGGGAAAGGAAAATAAAGAGGAAGATAAATAGGACTATCTACAAGAAAGGGAACTCTTTTGGGGAATATAAAGAGAAAATAGAAAAGAAGAAGAAGGGATGAGATTAAAGTCAAGAAGTCTATGGCTGAAAGCTGGGGACAAAAACACATCATTCTTTCACAACTCCATGAAGTTTAGAAGAGCAAGAAACCAAATTGACAAAATGCAAGTAGATGGACAAGAAGTAAAAGTGGAGGAACTAAAGAAATAAGCACATAACCACTTTAAAAACCTCTTGACAGCAAATGAAGAAACAATATATCATGATAATTTTATGTAGCATACTCCAAAAAGGATAAATGAAGAACAAAATGCTGAAATAATGAAAGAAATTTCAGAAGAAGAAGTAAAGGTAGCACTATGGAGCATCCACCCAGATAAGGCACCGTTCCCAGATGGATTCACAATAGCCTTTTATAGGCAACACTAGTAGACTATAAAAAAGGATTTACTCATAATGGTAAGGAATGTTTTCAAAACAAAATTGGGAGGCAACACAAAATCTTCCTATCTGGCATTAATACCAAAGGAAGCTAACCCCTCCACTTTTAGTAGATTTCAGCCAATCTCCCTATGCAACTCTTCCTACAAGATAATAATAAATATCATATCCAATAGAATAAAGAAAGTTCTTCCAGAAATAATATCATAAAGCCAAGGAGGTTTTGTCCCAAACAGGTAAATCATCGACAATGTAATAGTGGTCCAAGGAGCCATTCACTCAAGCATGTTGAGAAAAGAAAAATGAATTATTATAAAATTATACATGGTCAATGCTTTTGATAGAGTCAACCTACCACACCTCATGGTTGTCGTAAAGAAATTTGTATTCTCAATAGAAATTATAGAGGTCATCAAGGCTTGTGTCATGGATCCATGTATAGTGCCACTAATAAATGGAAGGCCTAGTGACCTCTTCCAAATTTCCAGAGGATTGAGACATGGATGCCCAATATCTTCTTTTCTATGCATCATATTGGCAAACACTCTATGTAGAGCACTAGATAAGAAAAGGAGATAAAGAATCATAAATGGCTTGCAAATTTCAAAAGAAATTGAAAGTATCAACCACTATTTGTTTGGTTATGATACTCTATTGTTGGGAGGTGCCTAGAGCATAATTGTTCAAATATTTAAAAGAATCATGGATAAACTTTTGTAGGTATCTGGTGTTATTTTAAACAACACTAAGTGTAGAATTTATGGCTGGAATACCTCTCCCAGAACCATGCAAAGAATCTCATAGATTCTTGAGATCCCTATTCAAGAAAGCTGGAACCACTTCTTCTACCTTTGACTACCCATTTCAAAAGAAAATTTGAAATAAGAGTTGTGGAGTAAACAAATTGAAAAAATGAAAGAGAAAATTCAAAAGTGGGGAACGATGTGGCTAAACATGGAAGGTAGTGTAATTCTAATGAAATCTTTACTCACGACACTCCCAATAATGCTACAATCATGGCACCGACAAGTGCACACAAAGAAATTGAAATAATTGCCAAAGGCTTCCTATGGCAAGGAGGGAAGCAAGAGAATAAAAAATTTAGTTTGGTAAAATGGGAGAATGTAACTTTGTAGTATGATAAAGGAGGCTTATCTGTAAGGCTTCCCAACCTGATGATTGTTGCCTTAGGAATTAAAATCATTTGAAGAATGATAACTAGAAAGGAGAGATGGTGGAAAAAAGCTCTAATTTAAAAATATATGAAGCACCCAAGAACAAATTTTTTGCTTGAAAGTATTCCAATAAGACTATGCACACAAGTATGGAAGCTTGTAAAGAAAATAATACCAACAATCAGCAAATATATCTCAAAAATACTAGGCAATGGAAAAAAAGTCATGATATGGGATGACATAATAATGGGGAAGGAGCCTTTAAACCTTTTCATGGGCCATGAAGGAATACAAAATTGGATGAAGAATAGAGGATTCACAACTCTTCACTCCATCTCCAGCTGGGAAAATTGAAATTGGAAAGAATGGTACATCCCAAGTATCCCTCAAAATCTTAAAGGGCAATGGGAGATCATTTGGCATTACCTTAAAGGAGAAACACCAACAAGCATGAAGGAGAAACACACTTTTGTATGGGACCCAAGTGGAGGAATTTATACAGTTAAGACCAGATACAAAGCTCTAAAAGAACAACATAATCAACAAGATTGGGCATAGTGGATATCTATATGGAAAACTGAAAGCCTCCCAAAAATAAAAATTTTCATAAGGACCCTGCTAAAAGGAAAAATCCTTACTTCTGACAACCTAAAAATAAATGGCTTATCTAGTCCATCCAGGTGTCTGATGTACTTCAAGTAAGAATAGGCTATCCATCACCTCTTTCTGGATTGCACAATCATAAAGGAATGCTTGAAGCAACTGACAAACCTTTTGGAAGTTAACCTAAACTTGTCTAGAATGTTCATGGATTTCTTCATAGAATGGAAAAAAAACTTACCCTTACACAATAAAGAAAAAGGAAACTATTAAAAGGTTTTGGGAAAGCCTCCCAGCTGTTCTTTGTTGGAAAATTTGGCTCTCAAGGAATAAAAGTGTCTTTAAAGACCAGGCACCAAAAATTGCAATGATATTATAAAAAACATGGGGTATCACTTCTGAATTTTAAATGGGAAAGGTACAACAACAATAGATAAAATTCTCCTACGTCAAGAAGAAAGGGATTGGATAAGCAAGGCAATAATAAAAAACAATGGAAAGAAAAATCTTAGGGGCACACCAAGACTCCTTCCCTTATTCATATGTAGCACTATCAATGAGAATGTTGAGGCCTCTGTTTGGCATTCCCCTCATCAATTCCCCGGACCCTCTGCTTCATATTCTCCACTTTCACTAAAAAGCCTAAGCATTTGTCTCATCAAAGCTCTTTCAGTCAATCACTGTCAAGAGTCTCCTTCCTCATGTGTTCACATAACTGACAGTGACCTAATCAATATCCCTTTGTGTGTTAAGAATTTTAAGGTAGAAACTTCTCTCAAACATGCAGCACTCATTGCAACTCTCTACCACTCCCACGGTGCTCCTAAGCATCACATTGGTCACTTATTCCAGCTCTTAAATTAACAACACAAAGAAGTGGGAAAAATCAATCATATAGTAGTCAGCAGAAGAGGATTCATCAATTGAAGAGAAGCGAAAATTGGCTAAGACACAGTGCACACAGGTATGTCAGAAAGCACTACAATACCACAGAAAACCAAACTTCAAAAATGGAATTCAACATGGTGGAGGAAGCTACTCAGAATGATAGCCGTGTCACCTGCAAAGTGAACAAATTCATGATTAGAAGAGTCAAAGGAACAATTCAAGACCTCAGATCTGAGATGAAGATGGAGATCACCTACCAAAGATGCAGTTTGAGAATTGGAAAGTAGAAATCATAGCCCTCAAAGATAAATGTATACATTTGGAGGAGGCTATTACATACATCAAAAACTCCACTTTGTGCCAAGAGGGAGAAAAATCAATATACCAAGGCAAAAAGCAGAGGTCCCAGCAAGAAAAATTTGTAAACCAATACTAAGCAGTTCTAATTCTACAATAGTATATAAGTAATATGTCATGTAAGTTTATTTTCTTACTATGTTAGTTTGTTAGACAATATGCTAGAATAGTCTTAGGCTCTATAAGAAATTTTGGATTCAAGCACTCAAGTATCAGGGACTGCGCTCCCATTTTCCTACTAAGGATTGACTTCAAACTTTCTCGCATGTAATAGGAATCAGCTCTTTTTTTCTTGGAAATACAAAATTAACCTATCTCATAAAAAAAAAACCATCTCTCCAACATATAGGTATTAAAATACATGTACCTATCCTTAAATACAAGAAGCCTCCAATAGCTAGCTGAAAGAAACAATAATCAAGACTATGGTTTTTACCATGCACACAGAAGGTAAACAAAATTAGAGTTTTTACCATGTGCATGGAGGGTAAAAAATTTTTTTTTTTTCATCAGGGCTTCTTTTCGTCCTTCGTCGATGTTCCTTTGTCTTCTTCGCCTACTTTTCTAACATTCCTCTAGTTTATCCTTCCTCTCATTGCTCTGGCTTATCCTTCCTATGTAAGCTTATATATATATATATATATATATACCCAACAATTGTAGATGAACTAAAGAGAAAAAGGAAAGAAAACACCTTGATGGGGCTTGATATAGGTTTTTAATCCTGTCGATCTAAGGATGAGAGTCATTATAGTAATCTAGGAGAGTGTTCAACCTCTTGAAGGAACCTCCAAATATATCTCAATATTCTCATAAAATAGACTTGTCATTGATCTCCAACACAATTTACTATATAATAGTAGATCTATTGACAAATTATGTAACTGATTGAAATTTCGCTAAGAAGGGTTGTTGTCTTCTTTGTTATTGCATCATTATGCTGGGGGCATGAAAAATTATATCAAGCATGTTTTCTTTTGTTTCAAGCTTTTCTAAAAATGTAACCACTCTGAAGCATAATTTTTCCTTGTTTAAACCTTGTTTAAAATGAAACCGAACTCAAGCATAGTTTCCCATGTTTTAAGATTGTGCAAAAATGAAACCATTCTCATCCTATCCATTTCCATTGTTATTTTTATCATCCTATTTATGTCATATGAGTCCCAATTTTATCTATCCATCGTCACAATCTGCTTGGTCGATCATACGCTTTCACTTGGGTTTCTTTCCCTTTCCTGACGAACTGTTGCCATGAGTAGTCTTATTAGCCAACCTCTTGAAATTTGTATGTTTTGATCAATTCCATCATGACTAGAACTAGTTGCTACCCTTTATACCACTCATTCCTTCAAGAGGAGTCCTCTTTCAACTCTTCTCAAACTCCTAAAACATGAAAATATTTTTGTGCACTTTTCTTTTCAAACCCGTTAGAGTAAATCAAAAGATGTATGCCTAGTATAAGTTTGACCCATTTCTCAACTAAGATAGACTGTTTACGAAAAAGGAATACCTTAGTCTAGCATGGCTAAGAGGTTCTCCTGAGTATCATTTTCTACCTTTTTAGACTCAAGAGGCTATTTACAAAAAGGAACCTTCGGAGTTTTCTTTTGCCTCTTTCTCAAAGATACCCTCTAACAATGAAAAAGGAGTCAAGATATGCCTTTGCTAAACTCGTAAAAGAATCAAACAATGATGGACTCGTCCAACATGATGGGATTGAACCACTCCTTCTCATTTTTCATTAAGTATACTCAAATGGATTCATCTGTAGGATGAGCTTACAAATCAAGAATATGTTATTCTCCTCAAGCTTGTCAAAAAATAAATGGTTACTGATCAGAAATGGTTGGGGAATTGAGAAAACATGTTACTTAACCTATTAATGGTAGTGAGTTTCTCTTAAACATGACACTCTCTCACTTCTTCTTTGTGACTTTTGCATTGGGAAATTTTCTTGTCTTTTTGGTTCATCACACAATATCAAAGCTTTTGAATTCAATTTTCAGTCAATGCTTTGAACTGCATCCAGTGTCGCTAGTATGTTCAAGAGAAGTCCTTCAGTTGAAATTGTTAAATTTTCTTAGGGTAACAATTTTCTTTTCTTTGATAATTGCATTTCATCATTAATACAATAAGTTAACTGCATATCATCATTACATTATTCATATATACACCATTATACATCAGTATATGCAATTACATAGAAAGAAACAACATCACCACCATCATCAATGTAGTGGAATATAAAAGGAATAGTAGAAAAAAACATGCACACACATAGAGACACTAGAATTGGTATGAGACCAGGGAAAAACCCACTATGGGGAAAACCTTTGGAAATCTTCTTCTTATATATCGCCATTAAATGATGTTGTGAAAGAGAGTATAATGATCCATAACTTTTTCTATTCAGCAAAACAATAACGATATCCATGAAACAGATGTAATCATGCTAGGAAGAAAAACCCTCATACTTATGACTATAATGTGTTGTAACAAACTAATATCAATTGATGTATACTATTGTCACTGTGCCAAACATTGTTGAGCATTGTTGTCACTATCAATGAGACTAATACATATGTTTTCATCAGATACTAAAAAATCAGATATACACATCTACAGATTTTTATTAAAGCGGAGAGAAACCCTAATCTACCAGATCATTGAAGTCAACTAAGGCCAAGATGTAAAACCCTTGTTTTGAACTCTGGTCAGTCTCATCAAAATTGCCTATGTGCGATCGAAACTCCCTGTTCGCTCTCTTAAATACTATGTGAGGGTGACTATGACTACTTGGTCACTCTCAAGAATACTCTGTGCATGTGAGCGAGGTGAAACACAAATAAAACCCTTGGTCTCTCACTTGAAGTTACTGTGCATGCATCTGAGATAGTTTGGTCATGCTCAGGACCATTATGTGTGAGCGACCAGGGACCAATACCTCTAGATCTGTCTCTGAAGCTAAAGTCCCCACCATAAGACTTTGTGTCATCATCTATGGGTCTATGATCACTCTCATAGGATTGTGCGCTAGTGTCCAAGAACTAAAATGCCCAGTTCTATGCCAACTTCTGAGATTTAGAAAACCCTTACCCAAAGTGAACTTTCACCTGCGATTTCAGACCCTTGTGCAAACTCCTTCCATCGAACTTGTGCGAACCAGGATAAAAAAGAAGAGAATATGTGTCCAAATTATGTTGAGGTCTCTTCTATTTATAGGCTTTCCTAGGGGTTTTCTTGGGGTTAAGAATTACCTAATTTGTTACTCATGTGGTTAGAGCCATCCCCTTCCATAATACATGTATGAATAAAATAATTCATAACTCAACTTTCACTTGACCAAATTGGGTACTATTTAGGTCAATTTTGGTCCTCTTGAGAAGAGGAATCTAATGAAATCATCATCTTAGTAATTTTAGACATCCAAGGTGGAATTTTATCGTGGTTGAAAAAATTAACACTCCCTCTCAACTAGGGAGAATTCCTAGGGTGACATTTTTTTCTTTGATAATTGCATTTGATCATTAATAAACTAATTTCACCCCATATCATCATTACATTAGTCATATCTACACAATTATACATCAATATATGTAATTACATAAAGAGAAACAACATCACCATCATCATCAATGTAGTAGAATATAAAAGGAACAATTAAAGAAAGCATGCACACACATAGAGACACCACGATTGTTCTGAGACCAAGGAAAAACCCACTATGGGGAAAACCCTTGCAAATATTATTCTTCTTATATCATCATCAAATGATGTAGCAAGAGAGAGTACAATGATCCATAACTTTATTTATGTAGTGAAATAATAATGATATCCATGAAACAGATCTAATCATGTTAGGAAATAAAACCCTCATACTGATGACTTTAATGTGCTATCACAAACTGATGTCAACTATTGTATATTATTGTCAACGTGCCCAACATTACTGAGCAATGTTTTCACTGTCAATGAGCCCAATACATATGCTTTCAATAGATACTAAGAAATCATATCTACATATCTATATATTTGTATAACAGTAGAGAGAAACCCCAATATACTAGATCACTGAAGTCAATTGAAGCCAAGATAGTAGAATTGTAGTTCTAAACTTTGGTCGCTCCTATCAGAACTATTTGTGTGTGGGTGAAACTCCCTGGTTGCTCTCTCAGATACTGTGTGAGGGAACTTGTGATTGCTAGGTCACTCTTAGGAAGACTCTGTGCATGCAGTTAGGGCGAAACCCACCTAAAACCCTTGGTCTCTCCCTCGAAGTTACTGTACATGTGTCTGAGACAACCTGGTCACTCTCAGGACCATTTTGTGTGAGAAACCATGGAATGATACCTCCAGATCTTTCTTTGAAGCCCAAGTCACTCCCATGTGCCTCTGTGATAGAATCTATGTGTCTCTCATCACTCTCATAGGATTGTTTTCAAACGTCCAAGGATTAAAATGCCCAATTCTATGCTAGTGTCTATGATCCATAAAACCCTAGCCCAAAGTGAACCTTTCACCTTTTATTTCAAAACCTTGTGTGAAATCCTTCCGCCAAACATGTGTGAACCAAGAAAAAAGAGAAGAGAAGATGTTTCCAAATGATCTTGAGGTAACTTCTATTTATAGGATTTCCCCAGGATTCACTTGGGGCTAAAAATGACCCAAGTAGTTACTCATGTGTTTAGGGTTGACCCATTCCATAATACATATATGAATAAAATGATTCATAACTCAACTTTCACTTGACCAAATTGGGTGATCATTAGGTCGATTTTAGTCCTCTCAAAAATAATAATCTAATGCAATCATCATATTCATCATTTGAGCTATCCAACGTGGAATTTTATCACAATTGCAAAAATTAACAAATATGTGCTATGATACTCTTAAGCCTTCATTCATGTTTGTAGATCTTGAACTGGTTGCACATCAACATCCTTATATCTCAAATCTTGATACCTATTTCATGTCGTTGATGGGGGGTACATCAAGGCCCTCCCACGACTGTTCGCTTCCTATCGACATTAACTCATTATCCATGAAGTTGACTTAGAAATTCCCTTTGGTACCTTGGAGCTCGCATACATCAATGGAAAGTTTCCTCACTCTCAGTGACTTATCTTCATCATTGGCTTTTGATTGAAATATTATGTGTGGTGTTATACTTCAACTCATTCATTCACACCATACATGTTGTACTACAATAACCTAAGAACCATTAACATCATCGGTGGATTCTATCACATGTATTAATGACTTACATCATTGACCAGTAATCAGATGGTGTCTACCATGTTCGACTCCAACTCATTTATTCACATGGTTAGAATCATACATTTCATGATCGAGTGAGCAAGATAGAAGACCCCAGATCAAGTTACATCCATTTGGGTTGCACTTTTAAGAGTATTGTAATATTACAAAGAATAATGGTTATGATCATACAAGCAATCATCCAATGATGGTCCGCTCTATGTCATCAGTGGACAAAAATTCTTGATCATTGTACATGTGATGTAAGGTTATGTGTTGAGTATGGGTATGCCACCCTCAATAGAGATATCATGATGAAAATATATGATAACCGATAATTATCTCGACTAATTTTTCTTGCTCCAGACTTGTGACAAGGTAAATCACTTCAGTCATTAACTATCGTTTCTGGTGTTGCGCTTTAGGGGGGAATTTGTTACAGGCCATTTTGTTACATCTAGTCGATAGGCCTACAAACTGAATGAATTAACATTTGTGAACACTTTTTCATAATCCCTTCACAAAAGCCTAAACATAAAGACTCTAAAAGAACTGAGTTTATGGGTCTATCTACTGAAAAACCATATTTTTGGGCCCAATGCACCCTAAATAACTGAGAAATTATGTTGCAGTGTAGTCTCTACTTCTCTCAGGATGCATAACAGTGCACCTTGCATAACTGTCTAGGTGTATTGATTCTAAAGATTTAGAAATATTAGAAAATATTTGGAAATTTCCATGGGTTGTTTTAACCATTTACCACAGATAAGAAGCTTGATTCCTATATTACCCTAGTTTGGATACTTCACCTCTTATTCCTTGATATCATCCTCCTATCATATGTGGATCTCAAGCCCACTATGGTAAATTCTAAACCCATCCCTCTCTTATAAAGTTACTACCATCTAATGCATCATGGTTGGATTTTGGAGACTGACCATGCCCTCATGCTACCACCTTTAATCTGAAGGAGTAATCGTCTTCATACATTAGGGTGATATTGAGGTGTTGTTTGTCACAAGGAAGGAAAAGTCAACTTGGGGAGATCTCTAAAGATCAGCTACTATTCTTGGTTGTAAACTCTCTATTTCTATTAATAAAAAGAGTATCTTGTTTTCTTATATGTGTTGTGTTAAATTTACATTCATATATTTCAATTCCTTGCTAGTTCAATTAATATTAATTGAATTATGCTATGTAAATGGTGTGGATCCTTACCTTGTTTTGATTGCATGTGCAGATTCTAATTATAGTAATTAGAGCTACAATTGGAGCTTACAAGCAAGGAGGAAAGTAAAAATTGCGACAGATTCCAAGTAAGCATCTTTCCCATTCTTCAATTTATCTAACGGAAACTCTATATTATTTTCCCTCTATTGTTGTAGACGAGTTCACTAGGTCTAAGGAAATTACTTTTGTCCATAATTGTAAATTCCACATAACATTCCTCACCCTAGATATGATGGAACCTCCAAAGAGTTGGAGGAGTTGATTTTTTCAAGGTATTAAAGGGAAAATCCTATGAGGCTATGTTATTGTGAAGAAACGATCCTTCCAGGTTAGGACCAACCTAACAGTAAGAGATCCATATAAAGGTCTTGTTGGAGAAGATAGTAAATGACTTACAATTAAAGAGCATGGAATAAGAGGTAGCAAGATAGATCAAATCTTGACACCAATTTAAGTGTAGCTATAATATGTGTTCTAAAATATAGAAGATTTAAAGAGTTGAGCAGAGAAATTATAAAGAGGAATGGAGTGGGGAAAATAGGTAAGGGAACAACCACAAGGAATATGTGAAAATTAAAGTAATAGTTAGAGAGAATTATTGTATAAAAAAGGTAAAATTGTGTGATTTAACAATAAAATAAAGTATGTCAGGCCATGCCATGACAATTCCCTAAAATATAGGCTCTTTATTTTATGTACATCAATACATAATTTTGGTACTTCTAGGAAGGCTATGGTTCACATGGCAATTTGATTAGACTAAGAAAAGTTTGAATCATATAACCTCACAAATAATAAACAAAAATGAATATGGGTCTTTGGGTACCTATAAAGAAGAGACCCAAGTAACTATGGAACCAAGAATGGGATTTCACCTCAAGTTAGATGTTGGGTACCTGACCAACTGAGCTAACCCTCGTGTATAAATATATACCATGTTAAGGACACTAAAAAATAATAAATAATTTAATCTCCTTCACATTTATGTCATAATTTTTTCATTTGATTTTGTAATTCCTCAGCTGAGTCATATTTGAGTCTTAAAACCCTCCCATACCATCAATGCATGCATCTATTATAACGATGTCAAATTTCAGTGCATACAAGCACAAACAAAAATTTCAATGTTTGGCCCATTCACAACCCCTTTTATGCAAGGTCAATTAAAGAAAGCATAGTTTCCATCAATTGGTAAATTTAAATTGAACGAACATTTAACTAACCTTGAGAGCATGGAGAGAATTCAACCCATGACCTCTCGACATTTAAAGATGAGTACTTGACCAATTGAGCTAACCCTCAGTACTAAATACATACCATGATAAAGGCACTAAATAATAATAAATAATTTCAAATCCTTGACATTTATGTTATATTTTTGTCATTTTATTTTTGAATTATTTGTGTGAGTCGTATTTGAGTCTTGAGAAATTCCCATACCATAAATGCATGTATCGACTCTAACCATGTCAAATTTTAGTGCATGCAAGCACAAACTAAAAAAAAATCAATGTTGGCCCATTCACAGCCCCCTATGAGTGGGGTTAATTAGTTAAGGCATAATTTCCAATGATTGTTAAATGTCAAGGTAATTGAATATTGACACGATCCTAAGAGCATCGATGGAATCAAACTCATGACCTCTCAATAGCAAACTAAGGTGCTCTAGCAATGGGTACTTAACCAATTGTGTTAACCCTCATGACTAAATACATAACATGATAAGGACACTAAAATATAATAAATAATTTCACCTCCTTGAAATTTATTTCATATATATATCATATATATATATATATATAATATATATATATATATATTGTTGAATAATTTGTTTGAGTTGTATTTGAGTCTCAAAATCCTCCCATACCATTAATGCATGCATCTACAATAACCATGTCAAATTTCAATACATATAAGCACAAACTGAAAAACATTTAGTGTTGGCCCCATTCACAACTGCCTTTGTTAGGGTTCAATTAATGAAAGCATACTTTTAATTGATTAGTAAATTTTAAGTGAATTAAACCTTTACCTAGGAGTGAATTCAATCCGTGGCCTCTCAATAGAAAATTAAGGTTCTTTAATGATAGGTATTCGAGAAATTGAGCTAACTCTTGAGGATAAATACATACCATGATAAGGACACTAAAAAATAATAAATAATTTTATCTTCTTGACATTTATGTCATATTTATGTCATTTTTTTATCAAATTATTTGTTTGTGTTGTATTTGAGTCTCAAAACATCCCATACTGTCAACACATCCATCTATGGTAACCATGTCAAACTTCAATGCATATAGGCACTAGCTAAAAATATTCAATGTTGACCCCATTCACAACCCTCTCTCTATGGGGTCAATTAATGAAAGCATAATTTCCACTAATTGCTTAATTTTAATTGAATTGAACATATATCTAATCCAAGAGCATCAAGAGAAGTAAACCCATGACCTTTGAATATAAAATTAAGGTTATTTAACAATGGGTACTTGACTAATTGAGCTAACCATTGAAGCTAAACACATACCATGATAATGACACTAAAAACTAATAAATAATTTCATCTACCTGATATTTATGCCATATTTTTTTCATTTGATTGTTGAATTCTCCGTCTAAGTCATATTCGAATCTTGAAATCGTATCATACCATAAATGCATGCATATACTATAATCATGTCAAAACTTAGTACACAAAAAAAAAAAAAAAAAAAAAAAAAAAAAAAAAAAAAAAAAATCAATGTTGGTCCCATTAACACAATCCACTCTATAAAGGGTAAATTAATGAAAGCATATCTTCCAGTAATTGGTAAATGTTAAATGAATTGAGCATTAACATAACCCTAAGAGCATGGATATAATACAACCTATGATCACTCAATAGAAAATTAAGGTGCTTTAACGATAGGTACTCAACCAGTTCAAGTTGATTGTATACACTTGAATGAGTCCTCTTGGTTTTAAGAATAATATATTATCTATGGGCCTATCCATGGAGTTTGGTTACACCTTTTGGAAAGGAGAGGGTACATTTTGGTGAAAAAAGGGAGCTGGATTGAGCCATTTTTACTGCTGGATCAATCTTCTTGAGGGATAAGACGTAGCACAATTGAGCATTAAAACAAACCCTTGATCGATCTTTTGTGTAACCTGAGTTAACACAGGGAATTGATTGAGAAATACACTTGATCGAGCCTCTATTTCTCATTAAAAACTTGTTTGCGGTCTGCACGAGCCATTTTGCGTAGCTCATGAGGTAGAAGGATCTCAATCGAGAGCTTATGAGCTCGACTGAGATGGAGGAGCTTGTTCCAGCTACCCAACGTCCCCACCAATGTCACAGACACTCAAACAAACCACCATCTGGAGGCAAAGGTAGCTAAATTCCTATCATTTTGTCTCTTTTATTTAATTTTTCTTACAAAAAAATAAATTAATTTGAAATGAAAACCCGCCACACAAAAACCACAAAAAACAACCATGAAAAACCCCAAGAAAACTTTTGAAAACCAAAAAAAACTTATAATTTAGGTTCATTTTTTTAATTTCATTGTATAAGTTTTCATTAATTGCAATGGTAGCATGTTTATTATCATTTCTTTTCGGGTCTTGAATGGTACAAACTTTATTTTCTAATTATTTTAGGTTTTGAAGCTTTTTCTCAGGAATTTAGTGAAATAAAATTTCAAAATATTTTTATTTTTTGGTATTTAAAATGTGTTCTAAATTTCGAACAATTTTGACCAAAAAAACTCCAAGACATAAAACAACCAAACTATAACTAATAAATAAATAAATTAGTATCTTAATATTGACATAATGAATATGGTTTCTCATGGTGAACCTCTATTTATCAAATCATAATTTTTTTTCTTTTATTTTATTTTAAATTTAAAATTAATTTACATTTAAATATTTGTTTCATAATAAATATAGTAATTTGTTTTAAAAAATAATTACTTAAATAAAATTTTAGCTAAGTTAAAAGTCTTTTTTTTGTTATTTCATTAAATTATATATATATATATATATATATATATATATATATATATATATATATATATATAATATATATATATATATAATATATATATATATATATTTCTATAGTTGTTTAACATAATGTGCTCTTCATATTAATATAAGATGGGTGATACTCAACAACTTTTTAAGACTCGAGTTTATCTATAAACTGTAATTTTCCTTAGATTTTCCACTACTCCTATTTCTAGAATTATTTTAATTTAATGATATGACTATTGAGACATCTAGGGATAGATAGATTATGTGATTTCTCCTATTTTGGTAATTGTTTGTGATTTATTTTTGTTTATCTTGATTATATTATTTTTCACCTTAATTATTATTAGTATTCTCTTCATCAAATAACTACCAAACCATATAGAACAATAACACAAAGGACACAAGATATAGTCGATCAACAAAGGCCAAAACCTCTCCACTTGAGAGGAAAACCAACAATAATTCTTCTATTTGTATAGAATATTAAATTAATGAATTCCAAGACCTATTACCCTTGACCAAGTCCCTCTCAGACAAAGTCCCTTGAAAAGCTTTCCTTCTAGCAGTTCCTTAGCAACTACTGCAATTTCAACCTCCAACAAATTGTTTTGCCCAACAAATTATTCTGCAACTTCAACCAACAGATTCTACTACAAATTCAACCTCTCCAATGATTCACAATTTTGGCCTCTCAAAACTTCGACCTAGCTCCATCTTCATAGCTTCAATGCAACTTCACAACTTCGATGCAACTTCATAACTTTGATGTAGCTTCACATCTTTGGTGCAGTGTCACACCTTCGACGCAACTTCAAAGCTTCAATGTAAGTAACATCCTTGGTTAAAATTCCATGTAATAAAGTTAAAAACAATAACCACTAATGAATGGGACACATAACCCAAGCCAAATGTTAGGCAAGGAATCCTAGTGGGAGTTCATTTGGTTGTTTATGGCTAAGGAAATTAGCAAAGGCAATGGTTAAGGCATTAAAGAGGCATTAAATGGCATTTTGGCACATTCATTTATGAAAATAATGGAAATTAGGAGAAAACGGAGGTGGAAGGTCAGAGGTTGCAAGTGAGGAGGAAAATGAAGGGAAATGATGGAAAATGAAGGAAATAGAGGCCTCATTCATAAAAAGGCTTCTGAGGATCAGTTGATAACCTTCTATCAGTTTAGTTTTGGAGATATCTCATTATTTTCTGTCTCTCTCATACTCTTGGACACTTACATTTTTCTTGGAGCACTTTGGCATTGGTGCAAGAAAGAAAAAGAAGACAAGCAGAATCAAATATCAAGAAGGGAAAGGCAGGAACAAGCAGCTACAACAGGCTTCATTGCAGGTCTCAACTTGCATGTGTATTTTCCTTGTGAGATTTGGCATGCATGGGATTGCATGTGCTTCTTTTCTACCATGGCATGGGTTATTACAGGTCTAACAATATTTTTAACCTAGCCTTGTCATTTCCTAATAGCTTTGATGGGATGGGTTATTTCATGCAGTTTGCCTCGATGTTTGGGTTGGATTCAAAGTTGGGTTGGGTGGATCTCCGAATTGAAAAATAGATGGTGCTAGTGTTCTCTGAAACGAATTGAGGATACATGAAGCCATTGGCCTAGTAACCCCTAAACAAGATTGTGGGTTGCAGTAAAGTTAGATCATGTGCCTCGATGGGCATAGGAATCCTTTCCGGTGAATTGCGGGATATACTGTAAAGCCAAGAGGTGGATTTTCTCTCTATTTGGACGAGGGATTCTAGGATGGAATGCACGGTAAATACTGGAGAGTTTGTCTTGTTGTAGGGCCTAGTGATCCTTGGATCTTATTGTGGATGTAGGGTAAATCCTAGGAAACTAGGAGGAACTCAAATTGCTCATAGTGTAGGTGGAGAACTCTAGTGGCATCGACATTGACTGGTGTTTTTGATCTACTCTATGAGTCCCACATTCATGCTTGGAATATGGCTTGGGGGTGATTGGATGAAGAGAGATTTGGCTCAACCAATATATGGTTGGGTGGAACATGATAGTCCCATCTCCGGTTGATTTATTCCATTTATTAATGAGAAATTCATTCCATTGATTTTCATTTGTAAATTTACTAGTGTATATATGGATTTTGATGGCTGATATATTTATTATAATTATGTTCCTATTATGTTGGATATATGTTCATTTTATGTAGCATCTATGTTTGGCTCTCAACATGTTTTTACTTGTATTTGAATGGATATTGTATCTATGACCTAATAAGTGATAAGGCAAAAAATGGCATGAGGAAACAATGGTTCATGGTGGTTCTCAAATAAGTAAGAGATCCCTACGCTTAATTTTGTTGTTTACACCTTTACGTTACATGTCATTGATATGTTGGATGAAATGCCTATTATGGCAAGTAGGGGTCTGGTTAAGGCCTTGATCAACTATTTACCTTTTCATCATTATTTCCTTGTACTTTACTTAATTCTCAGCTTTCATTCCATTCTAGGCAGTGGCCTAGGCTCTGCACTTGAAAAGGTGGCTCAAATCCGAAAGTCACTCGCACAAAACTCGCAAGTTTGGACCATAGTAGATGACAAGCAAGCCTATGAGAGCAAATTTAGGTCTTTGTTCACTCCCTTCCCCATAGAATGAGAGTGACCAAGCCGTAAACTATCTAGAACAACAATGGGACCTATGGATAGGCTGTCTTAGTGGCTATATTGTCTCCTTAGTGTTCAGGTGATTGTGTTGGAGGTTATATGTGATGTTCCATTGGTTCTACTTCCTTAAGGTCATCGAGAAGGTAGAATATGATCATAGTAGCCTCTCGTCTCATGTTTACCACAGTTGGCATAATTACTTAGGTGGATGTGGGAGGACGGTGTTACAATGTAGTTTCACAACTTAGATGCAATTTCAAAGCTTTGATGTTGCATCACAACTTTGATGTAGCTTAAGAATTTCATCTTGCCCAGTAAATGTAGAAACACTAACAAAAAAGAGAGAGAGGACCAAAACTTCTTCTTCTTCTTCTTCTTCTTCTTCTCATCCTTTTTTATCTTCTATCTTGAGTAGATCGATATTTCTTGAGAGTGTGTCTAAATGAGGTTGAGTTCTTTCTTATTTATATGCTTTTAAGGGGTAAAAACTACTATTTTTAGGCCGACTTGTCCCTTCATGTGCGTTTACTTGACCTTTGCACCATGACGAGGTCTTGGAGTGTCTTTTTACTTTCTTTTAACTCAAATAAATTTTCTTTACAATATATAAAATGCCCAAAAAGGTCTTTCATACACAACAATGACTCAATTGGCTTGTAGACTCAATGTAAATCCCTAGAAGAACTCAGTGGGTGCTTGACATAAAAATAAATATCCCTTGAGCATGAAATGCATGCCTCAATAATAACAATAATAAATTTAATTTTCTGATTTCATTAAATACATAAAATGATGATTACATATGTCATTTTGAAGACCAAACCTAGTTACATATTTCAACACTGCTTGTTAACTAGGGAGGTATTCATAATCCATACAAGGTACTTGGACATTATTAATATCAAGATGTTTGATAAGAAGAGTTAGATTGGTAACCCATATATTTAGCATCATAGCATCCAGCATTGTCACATAGAAATTCCTTAACTAACAACTCTATATCTCCACAAGATCAGAGAACGGTGTTGGTGAGACCCATGACTGATAGAAACAATCATCATTGTTTCTCAAGGAACATACCCCACCTAGGTGTTCATAGAGTATGTCCTTCCATGCCTATTGTTATCTTGGACCCAATCCTCAAATAATATTGATCCTCTATGACTACTCTTATCTTGGATTCCCTATCTCATCCTCAAGCAGTATCAGATGCCATATGCTTACCCAATCCTCCATTCTTTCTTCCAAAGAAAAGAAAATAATAATGCATATATCTCTCCCTCTCAACTAGGGAGGATATACCCATTCCTATGAAGGAATTCACCCAAGCTCCCTCTTATCTAGGGACTTATCCAAGATCCCCTTTAACAAGGGACTTGTTTTCCAACAACAGCTCTTTGGTGGAGGGCATGGCACTATCAACTGCTAGGAGAGATCCTCCTTTAGATGTGGTGAATTTTATATTTATCATTATGGATCCTTCAAATCTTTGGATTTATTCATAGTGCATCGACCATCCATCACTTTCCTTCATGAACCATGTAATTCATGTCATCCTTCTTTTCATCAGAAAGTGATCTACTAGTCCATATTTGGATTTTCTTCATATAGCTACCCTTTCCACATCATGTTTCCTGCAAGATATTCCATCCCACCACATGAGTACTAGTTGTAGGTGTCATCATCAACTCCCTTTTAGTATCCATATATCATCACATCCATATATTTCTCAAAAATAAAAATAAATGAACATCAAATCAAATTTAAATTTTGTGTTGGCCCTTCATCATGATATCTACTTGTTTCAACATCAACATCATGCATACATATTGACACATCACCAAGATATCCAATGTCAAGCATCTCCTTCCTTTATAGACTTCATCAGAGCCTTCATAAATTTTCCATGGAGATGTCATAGTCAATTCTTCTAGTCATCAGATGTTGATTTCCTTTTCTACATGAACATCGTTGTATCTTTCATGATATGTTCTTTTTGTATTCACATATTTCTCCCTAAGAAATTCCACCCATAGTTCCTTCATCTTTCTCAACAACTTTGTATTACATATGAGGACATATTATGTTGATTTCATATTTTCAATATTTGAATCATTCCCTCATGCATATTTTTAATGGAAGAGATCCATTTGCTTTTATCATACTCATGACATAGAGTATTCACCCATGTTATCTGCAACTATGTGATGGAATGACTTAAATTATCAAACATATGCATACATAGCTCTTTTCTCCTTTTCTTGATCTATAATTCCTTAGGTAGCTTCCTTTGCTACGTTCATATTGATTCAACCATCTTGAAATGGTGCACTCCTTTTTTACCATACCAACATTCTTCCAGACAATGAATCCCATAGAAGGCGGAACTCTTAGCGAGACACTTGCTTCTTCCAAGGGAGATGAACCTTCTAATGAAGATTCCAATGGAGGACCTTGATTATCCTCATCCTACAAATTATCCTTCCCAATTATGATGATGTATGCTGAACTTATATGCTAGATGAATTTATTCTACCCATATGCACTACACATGCTTTCGATGAGGTTACCAAGAGCTACTTCCTTTATACGATGACTGCTACATCCATC
The DNA here is from genome assembly GCA_000404065.3 of Pinus taeda. NCBI lineage: Eukaryota > Viridiplantae > Streptophyta > Pinopsida > Pinales > Pinaceae > Pinus > Pinus taeda. Next base: position 58,453 of record APFE031384787.1, on the reverse strand, counting down.
TAGATTTCTAATTTAGCTATGATATCATGAGCTCTTTCTTCAATGATATGCTTCTAGTATGATGCATCTCATCATAATTATTTTCATCTTAAATTCCATGGTGGAGGTATTTTCACCTCCTACTTCTCCTCGCTATGCATTGGAGAAACCCTAATAGTGAACATTTGTCCCTTTGGGTTTCTTCTCATTAGGTTCTTTCACTTCTTCAATTATATAAGCTTTATTTCCTTCTTTCCTCTTGTTGTCCTTCGTTAACTTCAAACAATCTCTCTTGTAGCATGCATATTTCTGACAACCAAAGTATTGGAATTTTGACATATTCTTATTCTTTTTATGAGAACCATATTTCCAAAAATTTCCTTTTCTCTTAGCCATGGATAAAAAATATTGAAATTGCTCACTTGTTCCCACATTGTTTTTTTCTTTTAAACTTGGTTTCTTCAATTTTACATAATGACCAAAGTTCACTAAATCGAGTGGCTTCCTTCTTTTGAAAAATGCTAGATGTGAATTTTCCCCATTCCTTTGGAAGTGCATTGACAACTATGGTGGTTATTTATTTATAGGAAATTTTTTCTCCCAACTCTTGTAGTTTTTCTCTCATTTCTGATACATTCATAAAATATTGGGCTTATTCCATATTCCTTTGGGATATTCATTTTGTACAACTTGTTCCTCAAATAAATCACTTCTTCTGCAGTACTTATGGAGAACAATTCTATAACTTGTCATATATTTCTTTTGATGTCTCCAACTCTGATACATAAGGTATCAAGGGATCCTTGATGGATTCAATGAGAATCCTTTGAGTCCTTACTTCCCCATTCATACACTTTTCTATAGCTTGAGCTTATTCCTTTGGAGGCTTAGTAATTTTTCCCTTAACATATTCAATGACTTTATTTTTTATAAGGATCAAATATGTCCTCTTCTTCCATGCAAGAAATTTTGATGAACCAACCAATTTGTTGCTTTCCTTGCAAAATGAAGTCATTTTTATAGCATATTGATTGATAAATATAAAGGCAGTTACTTGTCAAATGAATATTCTCCTTGATGAAAATATCTTCAACTTGATGCCTTCTTTATTTTGATGATGATGTTGATAGTAGAATATTTCTTCTTGATGAATATGTATTCCTTCAAAAGTGATCCTTGAAAGAGTGGGAGATCACCTTGATTCATTGATGATGATCACAATGCATCTTCTTGTGTCCCTTGAATGTAGAGACTTCAAGATGCTTAAATATGTAGTCCTTCTAGGTAGGGTCCTTGAGATCTTCTTTAATAATGATGCATGAGCTTTCCAATAATTCTTCAAGTGAGAAACCCTTATTTTCATAAGCCAAGGTTCTGAGGTGTTCTTTTATTGTACTCGGTCCTTGTGAATTTATTCTTGATAGTACAATGACAATTCTTTGATATTTCTTGAGTTTGGCCTTTGAGTTTCCTTCTTTTAACTATGTTTCATTTTCTTGTCACGTTAGTGCTAATTCAATGTTGGGAAATATAGGGGTAACTAGATTATGTGATTTCTCTTACTTTGATAACTCCTTGTGATGTATTTTTTCTTATCTTGATTAGATTATTTTTCACCTTAATTATTATTAGTATTCTCTTAATAAAACAACTATCAAACCATAAATAACAATAAGACAAAGGAAACGAGATATAGGTGATCAGCTAGGGACAAAACCTCTCCACTTGAGAGGAAACATCACACGAATTCTTCTCTTCTTATATAATATTCAATTGATGCATTCGAAGACCTATGACTCTTGACCAATAACCTCCAAGGCCAAGCCCCTTTACAAGCTTTCCTTCTAGTAGATCCTTAGCAACTAATGCAATTTTGACCTCCAACAAATTGTTTTTCCCAACAAATTATTTTTCAACTTGGACTAGTAGATTTTATTGCAACATTAACCTCTCTAGTAGGTTCACAGTTTCAACCTTTCATATCTTTGACCTAGCTAAAACTTCATAGCTTTGATGCAACTTCACGACTTTGATACAACTTCACATCTTTGATGCAGCTTCACATCCTTGTTGCAGCGTTACAACTTTGATGCAACTTCACAGCTTTGATGTAGCTTCACAACTTTGATGCAGCTTCACAACTTCGATGTAGCTTAATAGCTTCAATGTAGCTACACACCTTCAATGCAGCTTCACAACTTTTATGGATCTTCACAAATTTAATGTAGCTTTATAGCTTGGATGCAACTTCAAAATTTCATCCTGCGTAATAACTATAGAAACCCTATCAAAAGAAAGAGAGGCAAAGGCCCAAAACTTTGATCTTGTTCTTCTTCTTCTTCTTTGTCCTTTTTCAACTTCTCTCTTGATTATATCTAATTTTCTTGATAGTGTTTCCAAATGAGGTTGAGTTCCTTCTTATTTATACACTTTTGAGGGGTACAAATTGCTATATTTAGTCTGACTCATCCCTTCATGTAGACCGACTTGATCTTTACACCATGATGAGGTGTTGGAGGGTCTTTTGACTTTATTTTGACTCAAATAAATTTTATTTTCAATATGTAACATGCCCAAAAAGATATTTCATACATGAAAAGGACTCAATTGACTTGTAAACTCAATGACAAGCCCTAGAAGCACTCAATGGGTGCTTGACGTAAAAATAAATCTCCCTTGAGCATGAAACTCATGCCTCAAGAATAATAATAATAAATTTATTTTTCTCTTTTCATTAAATAAATAAAATCATGATTACATATGTCATTATGAATACCGAACCTAGCTACATAGTTCAACAATGAAAACTATATATCTTAGTTCCCACCCTTATTAAATTTATTAGTTTAGTAATGATTTTGTAAATCACACTGGCTATGTTAATAATAGATTTTATTTAACTAGACCCTACATAAAAATAATCCAATGTGAGTGATGTATGGTAGAATAACTAATCATGTGAACTATAAGTAATTATGGTAGAAGCTAATGAGACTTTTGGAACTTAACAATTCCAAAGCAAAAATTGTCATCTAAAGCTTAGTTAGAACTATCTAACTATATATAACATATTAGTGTTAATTTATGTTAACTAGATATAACTATAATAACATATATATATGTGTGTGTGTGTGTGTGTGTGTGTTAACTTATTTCATATAGTTAACATAAAGTTAAATATATAATTATCTTAACCTTTTTAATATAACTTTAAATGAATAACATAACATTATAACTATTAACTATAACATATATATTATTATATATATATTATGTATGAAGTTTAAAAAAATCATCATTGATACATACATTAAATCTATGATGAAAAGTGTATTTAAAGTGAATAAAGGCATTTTGATTATTTTATAATTTGTACCATATTGTTTCATTATGTAGTGTGTTATACCATAAACATTGTCTTCATGTGATTTTACGTAGTACATGCCATGTGTCAAAGTGAAACATTATAAGGACTTGCCTTATGGTGTATTTGGTTGGCATTATAATTTTATTAGTTTTGCAAATAGGTTTATTTCAAATTTTTACATATATTTACATATTTATGCTCTCTGAATAAAATGCATTATTTAGAAATGGAAGAAGTGTCAAGTTAGATTTGGTCACTGTTTTCGATTGGGTTTACATGGAACCCAAAAATTTTGTTGATAAAATATAAACAAAATGGACTCTAAATTTTAGGACTTAAGGCTAGATTATTCTACTTGAGTTTAGAAACAATTTTCTTGTCAACATTCTTTCGAAGACAACATTTTTTCTTGGATTGGTTTATGTGTATTGTATGTAATTGCTTTTCTTTATACGTAATAGTTTAGTCAAAAACAAATTCCTGGATTAGTTTCTATGTATTATATCTATTATATGTAATATGAAAAGCCATGTACTATATGCGCCCCAACCACAATTCGTCGAAGTGTGGGGAGATCTCCTATACATGGTCGGGATCGTGATAGATCACATAGCCCAACCAGAGTGTGTGTTCCACTCCTAGATCCTAGCTCTGACACCATTCAAAGCATTAGAGGTAGTGTTTATGTCTTTCTAGGTTATCATGTTATAGATAGTGGACCATTTTTACGAATTGTTGGTACACCTCCTGTATTTTTAAATCCTCTTTAAACTTTACGTGTCTGTCTTGAAATTATCTTTAATTTTCAAATAATCTTTAATTGTTGTGTTTGAATTATGCTTAGTTTGTTATATATGTTAAACTATCTTTATGATTTTTAGATCCTTAGCCAAGGGAAGCTGAGGATCATAGTGCAACATTGAACCATCCATGGAACGACGTTATAGCAATAATCAACATTAGAGGAAATTTAATCCTAATAATGCCCTTGAAAATTTCATGTACATAATATGTAAACCAATCAAAATCCATTAAATTTTAAATGAGGTACAGGTAAATATTTTAGAGGGAAATAAACAAACTACTTTTTTTAATTGTATTTTTTGTTTATCTCCTTATAGGTTTACTCAAATCTGAAGTGTAGGAATTCGTTGGATGTAGAATTAAATTTTGGATCCAACAAGAGCCCACTATGAGTACTTTTGAGAAGATCCACATAGATAAAAGTTGACGATACATTAAAAAAATATGCTAAAAATTTTGTTCAACACATGTATTTAATGTATCTTCAACTTTTACCAATGTCGGTCTTATCAAAAGTATGCGTAATGGGCACTCATTAGATGCATAATTCAATTTTGCATCCAATGAGTGCTTACAATTGAAATTTGAGTAAAAATATAAGGAAATAAGCCAAAAATACAATTAAACAAAAATAGTTTTCCTCTTTTCCATCTAAAATTCATAACTCTTATTTTATTATTTTCCTATTAGTTTATTGCTTTTTCCTTTGAGACCACTTTTATGCTTAAATTTCTTATAATGACTTAAGGATGTTGGGGCCCATAGGCATGGATCACATGAGAGTCAGGTAAACTCCCTGCTAGTTCGACTACTAGGCATAGTTTTTCTTTGATGTTAGACAACATTAAAGGTTAATTGAGACATACTAGAGGGTGGGCCCATAGAACCACCTCCTACATTCCATACGTCGAGTAAGGAGATTGGATATTAGAGGGCCACATTCTTGGGAGGCATTGAAAAATGCCACCAAGTACATCGTTGTTTGTGAGAAGTTGTTTGACATCCCTCCAGACTGCCATGCTAGAGATGTTGGTCTAATTCTGCTCAAATATTTGACAAATGTTGATGTGGCCCCTTTTGTTTGTGATTGATTCATTAGAGCATATGGCTAGTTCCCCCACCATGATCAGGTACCCATTTACATTACAAATCATATATATGTAGATATCGTGAAAGAAATGAGGTTGGATTATACCTTGGGGCTCATAGGGACCCTGCACATGTAGCACCACCTCTGATATTGTTTCCATGACCATCTCAGAGCATGGTATTATTGATAGAGCTAGAGAAATTGTCATAGCTTGACACTAAGGCCAGGCATATGATTGCAGATAGATTGCATAGGACATTGGCCAGTGCGCATGTTGCATTACGTGGAGAGATGAGCAGACCACCATTGTTGCCTCACGACCAATCAACTCCATTATACAATGATTTATATCTCAAGAGTATAAGGTGTGACCAACTCATGTCATATGTGTTTATGTGTCATGCTGCCATCTGTGACACTTGGAGGGTCCATGATCCATGTCACACAACCTAGGTACATATATATAGAACTTTTGCTTCTTATCATCAATTGATACATTATTTATATTGATAAGTTTGTATCATAGTTCATTTATATTAATACGTTCATGATAACATGCATACACAACCCAATTACATCGATGAGCTTTTGAGGTCATCGAACGGGGTAGTAGATCATTCAGAGCATCCTCCTCCAGAGTCTATTTTCATGACTCACTCTCCTCCACCTCCACCTCTTAACAGTCATCTGGGGGCAAGTCACGATGTACAGTGACATGGACCAATATTTGAGGTTAAAAAAACACTCCTAATATTTCAAATTTTTGGTTTTTTAAGTTACATGCATACTAGTTAATTCATTAGCTAATTATAATTTTTATTTTTCATTGTGTACATAGGCCCAAATGCAGAGTAATGTCAATGTCACACTTATGTGGATGCATGAGTGGGATGTTGGCTATGGAGGCATTAACGATATCATTACATCAACACAGGCCCTAATATTTGAGCTACAGGTAGGGGAGCACAAAACCCAGATTGATTAGACCCCCATCCTACCTAACCTCCATTTGGAATAGAGTGAGGCCAATAAAGTCAAATTTTCATACATCAATAGTCTATGGTTACATCAACATTATTTCCGTTTATGGAGGTTAATGTAATGTAGTTTGTATATATTTTCATACGTGAGTTTATTAATACATTCATTATTTCAGTTTATGGATATTTATTATTCTTGTTTATGGATGTTTATTAAATTTTGGTTTATGGATCTGTTAATTGTTTTGCTAGTTCAAAGAACTCAAGTGGGAGTTCAGATAAAAGGAGATGGTAATGGTGATGATGATAATGACCATGGTAAAAAACGAATGGAAAACCCTCCTATTTATAACAAAGTATTGAGTTAATCTCAAAAATGGAGAATAATAAATTAATATTGAACAAATCAATATCTAACGTTAGGAATGCTTTATTATATTTCTTGGAGAGAGAAAAGATATTTAAAATAGTCAAATATCTTTATTTCGAAATAATTAACAACTAAAATGATTTATTAATTATTTTGCGAGGATTAAGAATGGTGTAAAATTGAAATAATTATTAAATAGTGATTAGCACTTATTAAAATAATGGAAATAAGGAATAATATATAAATAGTGTTTTATTTAATTATTCCTAGGAGATTTAGTCAATTGTGACAAGGAATAATTATGAAACAATGATTTAATACTTATTCGTATAGAAAACTAAATAAATAATGATTTATTAAATTATTCTCATGGTACTTTTTGATATTAATGAGAAAATTATTTAATATAAATGGTTTACTAAATTATTTCCCATGGCGAAAGTGATTTTAATATAGTAAAATTAATTCTACATAGTGTATTTCAATCCACCTAGTTAGAATGGCTCTACATTGCTTTGGTTTTTTCACACATTGAGAGAGAAAATCAATTACTGAAGCATCAAGGACATCAAAGGGCCCATCCCACAAGGTGGGGATTTCGAGACCCTTTATGTAAATCTCCTTCACCAGGTGTTATCAATAAAATATTTGTTCATTTTAAAGTTTTTCCATTTGGGTTATTGCATTGGATATCTATATTGTTGTTTGTTGTTTTGGATCGCATATGTTTTTTCTTGCAAGTTCTCCAAGTTTTATTACAGATCTAAAGCGTAAGTAGTCACAAATTTTTGTTAGGGTCATGTGTCACCTAGTGACTTAAGTGAAGTGTTTCTGGTACACCTTCCAAAAAATTTCACACTAAAAAATGACGACTCCACTACTATAATAAAAAATTTCTTGGGTGACTGAAGTTTCAGGGTTTCTACAATGATTTGTAGCCTCTCAATTTCTATTTATAGTATTATTTCCTTTTTTGCCAAATTTTCATATTCTGGTGGTTTTTTGGTTCTTTTCGTGGGTCATAGGTACTAGTAGAGTAGGAGATGCCAAAATATTTACAATATTTGGCAACTGAGAGTCTTGGGAGAAAACATAGTTTTCATCCCTAGATTTGCATTCCAAAACATACCTTTTAGCCCAAAAACTATGTTTTCCACTATTCTAGGTCAGTTACTCCGTTTTGGATTTTTTACCAGATTTTCTTTTTCAGATTTACTGAGAGTATTGTGTGTATACTGGGAAGGGTAATTTATCCCTATTTTCAGTCTATCCTAGGCCTATATTCTCTTATTTTTTCTCTTTGAGGAAGGAAAAATCCCCTAGAGTTTAGACTCCACCTCCACATTGTTAAGAAGAGATTGGCTGAGTGAGTAGTCTAGGGTTTCAACATTTTCAGCCATTGATTTTTAGAGTTTGATCCATTACTTTTCAACACTTTTGGATAGATTTATTTTACCTTTTCTCACTTTAAATTTTGTGTTTTTCCTTTTCCCCCATAGGATCCCCTTGAGCATCCTAGGTTTTGGAGCTTCATGCCTATTCTTTGCAACATTTTTCACCTCTAATTTTTGTTCTTTATCTGCACCATTTACAACAAATTTGTGCCTTTAGATCTTAGTCCCTTTGACATTAGGTAATTTAGGCATTTTTATGTGTCTTTGAATGCATTTTTTTCCTTGTCTTTCTTAGCTTCTTGATATCCTTTTTGGGTGGGTTTTTGTGTGATTTATTGGTTATTTATTTTTTTGTCATTTTCAATATTATTTATAGTATTTCAACACTTTATTTTCAATATCACATGGCATCATAAATCATTCTCAATTAACTCATCCACTTAAAAATTATTTTCACACACTCACACCCTAAGTGAAAGTGAACTTGGTTAATAATGTCAAGCCAAGAATTGAAACACTACACCTTAATAACTCTACCTACATAGATTAAGCCCACTTGGGCACTAGGGCCAAACAATCTTTGTAGTTTAGGTGTAGAATCGGTGGAATAGGATTCCAATAACACCCATTGATTTCTTTCATTGAAACATAGAAGTTGACATATTAGGGAGCTTAAAATCCCTCACCATCTGATAGTCCAAAGCTAGAGTGTGTCATAAACCCGACTCAGAGGGAGTTAGGCTAGGTCATCATGTGAGCGGTTCTCCTCGAGGCTACCCAACCGGTGGTAGGGAATCCCGTGCATTGGCTAACTATGTAGAAGCTCAAGACTTTACCACCCCCATGGGATGAAGGTAACTGTAGTGACCAACTTAGGAAAACACCCTATAATACTGGCTATGAGAAGTAGTTGGTTCTCTACCCTACCTTCCTGTAGACAACTCTGCTTGGGAGGTTGGGATTTTGTCAACTAAGTTATTTGGAAGGCCATATAAAACAGTAGATTTAGGATTGTTTGAGGATTTAGATGAGCTATAGGCTAGAGGTATTTTTATTTGATAGGATGTATTTTCTTGTATTAGAGTAACATCAATAATATAGTAAGTTTACACTTGGCACCATTGCACTAGGTGTTTTCTTGATATTTGTTACTCTTTTATTCATATCATCACCATTTATTCCTTAGATTTATCATTGTCTTGACATCATTATTCCCCCTAGGAATTTTTCGTAGAGAATTTGAGGTCTTCACCCATAGTTCCCATTAGGACATATTACTCCTCCCCATTGAGTTAGGGTACATCCTCTCAGTCCTCCATCAAGCCATCATTATGATTATGATTCTTCGAATTATTCCTTTGATTCTGTGTCTTCTCAACTTTGTACCATCACCATGTTAGCCACAAACATGGGTGTGGGAAACCAAGGTGGTAGCCTAGGTACCAACTAGGGTAACCCCACAAGCGAAACCTCCACCAATGTGGTTACTCCTCCATTTCTTCCATTTATAGCTGGTTTGAGTCTCCTTGATTTCAGCCAACTCATCAACAATCCTCTTCTCCACGATCCCAAGGCCAACTATGCCTACTAAACTTCCTTAAGACATCCCAAAGTTTAAATGTGATCCTATAGAAGATACCAGAAATCATGTTGTCTCATTCCATATAACATATTTAAAATTAGAAAAACATTACTACAAGATCATCACTAGAATTGAGTTTCTTGGTTATTTTGAAATTCTAGATCCACTATTTAATTCCAATTTTAATGAAATATGCGTTATATTTGGTGTTCATCCAATTCTATCTTAGAAGACTAAATCTATCTCTGTCTGTTACAATATACTCTTACTGGAGCTGCTATGAAGTGGTATGTTGATCAAACCATAGACACTCATTCCACTTTTTCAACTCCTTCTAAAGATTTTCTTTCTTATTTCTAGTTACCTCTCTATTATGACATGGGTACCGAAATATTGAGTTATTTCCGTCAAACTTTTGCCACTCGCCTATTCTACCATGTTTAGGAATGGAATAGAATGAGGAGAATATGTAGAGCTCCTGAATTCGAAGACCAAGTCTATATGGATTGGTTCCTTAGATTTATTTTTGCCCCCACTTATAAATATGTCATGTCATACTTCCCCCAGTTTAAGGAATATGCGGTCCAAGTAGCCTTGAAATTTGGTTTGATCTATGCTCCGTCATGTTATGTTTATATTATCATCCTCGATCTACCTCGAAATGATGTTGGCAATATACCTAGGAAATCTCATGTCATGGATGGAATAGTTGGAACCATTTCACACCCTCAACCATGTGCTCCACCTACGATGAGTTATGGTCAACTGTAGGGAGTGATCAGTTTCTCTTACATTCATCCCTCCCCGAATCTTTCACATGGAAGCTCTTATCTAGGCCCCATCATGTTGTATACATATTCACATCCACATCAATAGATGTTAGGGCTAGTTTTTTCTCTACTTTTATATCAAAATGTTTCCCCTTATTATGCATACGGACTGCCTAATGCTCCAACCCCTCCAGAACCAATGCCCTAGACCCCCATGCCCTCTCCACCTCTTCCACAATGACAACCTCCTCCGGAAGGTCAAGTGTATTCTGAACACAGTGTGACCAATCTCCATAAACCCAAGAAAAGCAACAAGGGGAAAGGTAACCAAAACTAATAGTCTCAAGATAATCAAGGTAGCTAGGGTCCACCACCAAATGCACCTCAGAGAAACCAACCTAATCTTGCAACCCAGCAATAGGGCGAACAACACAAGAAAAAAAGGGTCATCATGTGAACAAACTTTGTTCCTCTTGTGGTGTATATGGACATTATACTCATGAGTGTCCCCTTTTACCTCAGATGCATCAAGTATGGAAAGCTCGAGCAATTGCTTCTAAAGGACCCCAGTGATAACTCCTCCTGCCCCTCTTGTTTCATCACAATCAGTAGTGCTTACCAATCCTTTTCCTCACCAAGGATATCTTTCTAGTCAACCTAGACAAGGTTAGTAAGCTCCACCATCTGGTCACCATGATTATCAAATTATTATGATGAATTCTGGTGAGGTCAATACCACACAAGCAAACCTCTAGAATTGATCACGCCAATATGACAAGCCAACCGATAACGTAGCAACTGAGTCCCAACCCCAAGTTTCCACTGAGACTCTGTCACCATCCAATGGTACTTTACAAATCTCTCTACCTAAGGTATAGGTTATTCCCAAGATTCCTAAAGGTTCATTACATCGAAACACTACTTTTTCTAAAGTCGCCCATACCTATAGCATAGTAGATGAATTGGCATAGTCTCTTGCTGCCATGTCAGCATTGGAATTCCTTCAAGCGTGCCCATCCCAACGGAAATATCTACTCTCTACTTTGGGTGTTTTGGATCCCCAATATGATCATATTATTACCTTTCATGTTAAAAAGTCAAAAAATCCTCTCCTACCTTCATTCCATGCATTCCAAATACTAGTCTCCGTAATAATCACAATTGTCCAATAATGTATCATAGAGGAAGGCTTGTCCACCTATTTGATGGATATCAATATTTGGAACCAACTTGGTTCACCTCACCTGTATCCTTCCACCATCGCTCTTCATGCTTGGGATGGTAATCCCACACAGACCCTTGCCTTGTATCACAACTTTCCTATCACTATTGCCGAAAAGACTATCTCTATTCATATCAAAGTAGTGATGCCCCATTAGACTACAACATCCTTTTGGGTCATAGTTATACCTACTTTATGCCAGTTGTCACATCTATGGTTCACCATAAGATGTTCTTCCCTCATAATGGAAATATCATCATCATCAATTAGTTGACATATTATGATCCCAAATATCAGACTTCACCTTAGTCCAATATCTCATCAATGACTGACAATAAGATAGTCTCGTCCCTCACCAATGTCTCTCCTAGAGTCTAAAAGTGTTCCACTTTGCTTGGTTATTATTATGGTTCACTACCTACTACTTACGATCCTAGCTCATCTAGTGTTTACATGCTCCACGAGTCACGGGTCGCCCACAAATAGTCTAGTATGCTTTCACAGTAGCCAACACCTTCACAACCTATTGTCCCCAACTCAACCCAACCTTCCTCTACTACTCCTCAAGGACCACTTCCTTCTACTATTATCTCTTCTAATCCATTTCCGCCTAAAACTATTTCCCTAGGTCTTAACCATATTGGAACTGTTCCCTCAGACCATTATCCTTGTGGTTAGATATTGTTCTAATTTCCACCCCGAAATTTTATTCTACACCTTTCATGGCCACATCAAGTTTACCTAACATTATCTTGGGGATCCTAGTCTAGTACGTTAATCCTCCCGCAAACAATTCCCCCAATCAACTCAAACCTTACACTTCTTTGACACTCATCCAACCTATTCTTCCTACACATGCCTTTTTTTAAGTTCCACAATAACCTCAACTGGAACCTACTCCTGTTGCAAAAGTGTCTGGTGAGGGGGGGAAATCCCAAAAAATGGGAACCAAAGACAAGCCACCCCCAACGACTCTGGCTCCACCTAAGCCACCAAAGCCTATTCCTCCATGTGCTTTGTGTGATTTTTTTGGTCATGCTACCAATAATTGTCATGAGCTTCCTCATATCAAGAATGTGGTCTATGATACATTCCCTAATTCTAACATTCTTAAGGTTCATGTCAACTAACCTGAGTAGCTAAGAAGAATACATCACATGAATCACCCTGGTGCTTTGTGTGATAATTATGGCCCTTATTCTCATCGTTTTCCTCATCTCAAAGATTTTTGTGATACACTTCAAGTGCTTTGTACTGCCCCTATTCTCTACCTATCATCATCCATGATATTGATGCATTCGAACTCCCTTGATGTCTCCTATTGTGATTTTTTTGAACCTTCTTCGATGAACACTTCGGTCTCAACATTGGTAGATATTCCATATACTAGTCACATGTCTCCCAACCTTGACTATGTGTATGTGAACTTTATCTCTCATGAAGATGCCTCAAGTAGTTCCTCTTCATCATGTGGTCTCTATTCCTCTAGCCCCCCCATCTTTCATTATGATGATGACATCATGGAAGCCATGAACACCCTTGATTATCCTTGGGATGATATGAACAATCATGCATACTTCCTTCCACAAGAAACCCATGACCAATATGATGTGGCATCCAAAGACTTCATCCATGGTGAGGTCGATTGGTTTAACCACCGCTTACTTCGAACCCACAAATTCTAACAACATCCACCTTATGGCCATTACATTGACACCCAATGTTTGGGTAAGGGGGCATTCATCTTTGAGAGTCTATGGGAAGCGATTCTCCCCAAGCCTCCTAGTACATCTAGTAGTGTCGAATCTAGTACCATTATTCTTCACCTTTTAGAGGAGCATGTAGAGTCCCATAGATCTCCAAATCACTCTAGGGATGATCCACATAATCATTCCTCCATATTACATCAACAACCGAGCCCCTTAGACATTGGTGTTGTTCAACCATCGTATCATGTAAGTGAGCATCAATTCATTATATTTGAAGCCACTCTTTCGTATGATGACACCATGTATTTGAACCTAGAAATTGAAGCCACTCTTTCGTATGATGACACCATGTATTTGAACCTAGAAATTTATTCAGTTTGATTCATATATGTAGTTCCAAATGAGATTTACAATCCACTATTTCCTTTCTCTAATTGTATCTATATATTCTTCCACATGAAGATATCCATAACATAAATAAATTGCGAACCACATTGATCTGAATGGAAAATGACTTCCAGCCATGGTATTCATCCACCCATGGAATTTATCTATGGTATTGTAAGTGGAATCCACCCATGGTATTCAACCACCCATGTTATCTTTCCACCCATGAAATTTACCCATGGTATTTCTAGTGGCATCCACGCATGGTATTGTGGCATCCACCCTTGGTATTCATCCTCCCATGGTATCTATCCACTCATGGAATTTATCCATGGTATTTTAAGTGAAATTCACCCATGGTATTCATTCACCCATCATGTTTAATGATCCAAATGTAAAATGACATCCACCCATGGAATTTACCCATGGTATTGAGAGTTTGCAGATCATATCTCAAACTTTTGGTTTGAAATTTACAAAAATAAATAACATATATATATTCCTTGCAAAAAAAAATTCCAAATTAAAAAAATAAATTGGTCGAATTAGAGTTCAAATGAGGGAGATATCAATAACTTAAAATCAGTTGTGTTGCAGAAATTTTTCACACGACAATTCGTGGATGGCGGATCTCCTATCATTTTTACATATTTTGTGCATAATTTAATAAAAATGATTGCAGATCTGAGCCCCTATTCAAAAATCAAACAATTTCAAAAAACAATTGGTCAAATCAGAGTTTGGATGAGGGAGATATCGTTGATTTAAAATCAACTTTTTTTTCAGAACTTTTGTGACAGCGAGACAGTTGCAGAACAAATTTGAGTTTCTAGAGTGTCCAAGTAGGGATTTCAATCACATGGGAAGATGCATAATGACCATTCTATTTTGAAAAATAGGTAATAATAAAGATTCAGAGTTATATTAACCGATTTATGTCCATTTTAAATTAGTTTTTATATCTGGAGTAGCATTCGAAGCGGGTTCCCTTTAGAGATGTGCCCTCCCACCCTACTTTAGTAGGCACCTACTTAACATCCATAAGTTTCAGCATAGCAATATCTGTCTTGGGTTATTTGGAGATGTGCCTTACCACCCTAGGCTATGTAGGTACCTACTACTTTATCAACAATCAACATCATGATTATGGGTCAATCACACAAAATCCTTGTCATCAAAGTCCATTTACTAGGCCACATGTGGTTAGTATCAGAGTTGGTCACAAAGATTATAGGGTATCTTTGTCCTCGTATCTTTGTTTATCATGGTTATGGGTCATCCATAAATCCATACTTCATCAAAGTCCATTTTATAGGTTGCACTTTGTCAATATCATAGTTGGTCACAAGCATTATAGGGTATATCTATCCTTGGATCTTCATTCATTGTGGTTATGGGTTAACCACACAAAACACTTCTCTTTAGTGGATCTTCATATTCAAAAAAGGCTTCTTAGGATGGAACTTCGTGCAATGGGGACCATTACTTCTTAAGGAGGGAGGAATGATCCGAATGGAAAATTACATCCACCCATGATATTCACCCATCCATGGAATTTACCCATGGTATTGCAAGTGTATTCCACCCATGGTATTCATCCACCCATGGAATTTACCCATGGTATTGTAAGTGACATCAACCCATGGTATTCATTCACCCATGGTATTTTCCCTTGGTATTGTGGCATCGATCCTTGGTTTTCATCCTACCATGGTATTTATAAATTCATGGAATTCACCCATGGCATTGTAAGTCAAATCCACCCATGGTATCCATTCACCCATGGTGTTTACCCACCCATGGAATTTACCTGTGGAATTGTAACGAAAAAAATGCTATAAGTAACAAGTCACATTTTATAAAAGGACATATGGTCCACCATAATGTAGCTTTTACAAATATTCTCTATTTTAATAAAAAAAAATTGTTGTCTTTGTTTTATGTGTTTTCTCCTATTTTCTTCTTCCATTTCAATTTTTCATATCTTGGCGGCTTCTCCCCAAGATCCATTTCACTTTTTTAGAGCTTGGGGGCCTCCCCCCAAGATCTAGATCACACATCATGCCTAACCATATTATGTACAATCCATATGTGTTTGGAAACCATTATTCTAAATACATTTGGCATGTCCATAACATGCTACAACCATACAAAACTAGGGCAAACATATGCCCCTACAACTCCTCATCATCCTTTGGAGAATCTCACGCTAGTTGGGCCAATATACTTGGATCTTTTACTTGAGTACTTGGAACACAATGGTGTTCGACCAACTCATCTAATTAAGGGCATAATTACCACCTTTGTGCCCACCCCCCCACCACATATGTTGGGGGGTACTGTCCCATGCTTGGGGGCATGATGACCCTTGGCCACATTCTCACTTGATCAACATAAGTCTCGACCTAGACCTCAACGATCTAGGTATGTTCAATTATCCTTTCATTCCTTGGATAGTTTGTCCTACCCATCTCTTCAGCGAGCCATCAACACATCACATATCATAGATGCTTGATACCATATCTTCAAATATTATACTCTATTTGATACCACATTTACCACTTGGTCCCCATGTTTGACTTGGTGGGTGGGCATGATCCTAGAAATTTTCTAGGAGTCCATTCCTGTATTCTCTTCTTTCCATTCATTCCTTTATTCTTCACCAAGTACCATCCTTCCACAAAGCATTAGGGCCATTTTTAGACAAGTAAAGTCACCTACCTGAAAGTTGCATATCCAGATTATGATGGTCGATTTTTTCACTATGATCTCCTCAATATTTAGGGCCTTATCCTCCTCTCCAAATTATATAATAGCTCACTATGCAAATGAATTAGATTTGTGGGAAAAAAATCCCTTTTATTGGGAAAAGTGTTATCGGGAAAACTAGTGTCCATTCAGAGCTGCTAGTCCCAGTAAGATAGGTAGCTATCTTACAAACAAACAAACTAAAGTCACTTGTTCTTTCCTTTATGAGAGATAGATGAGAAAGAAGCAGAGAGTACCAACCTCAGTCTTTCACTTGCCTCCTTGCTTGTTTCCTTTCCCCTTTGACAGAAATTCACAACTCTTTCATCACTTGTCGTGCTTCAAAGAACACCTGTGGAGTCAAAGCAGCATGATACCATCAAAGTATAGATATCTATAACCATAAACAATATAGGATCAGATATATATTAACCATACAAATCCATATATCAAGACAAGATTTAGAGATACACAAACATATCGAGGAAAACTTAAATAGCTTTATTGATAGAAGTAGTAGAAGAGAGGATTACAACCCATTGGTCTAACCCAGCGCCATCCTCCCAGCATGAAAGCCCTCTTCACCTCATGAAAAGCATAGATCACCCAACAGTGTTGCACAGAGAAACCAACAACACTTTCGTACAAAATACAAGATTCCACCCTCTCGATCTCTAGTATGAGGGACCCATATATAGATGTTTGCAGGTGGGTGAGTAAGCTTCTCGGTTGTTGATTAGTGTCATTTATCTAATAGTTCTCAATTCCAATTGGAGATTTCATGATCTCTTATTCATCCCTGGGTGAATTCAGAGAGGGAAATGTCGTAGGACAAGTTTCTGGAAGATTCCATGATCATCCACCTTGCAAACTGTCTCTGCCATTTGTCTACTCTCACCCATCGCACCCCATAGAAGGGCTTTTCAGTATGCATCGCACCCACCATGTGCATTAGGTGGGATGCATCACACTTTGACCATGGAGCATGTGAGATGGTCCAATTTTGACTAGTTCTAAGTGGTTTTTTATGGAGAACTTTTGGGAGATGATGTAATCGGCTGACCTTGTTCCTTTATGGTATGAAACAACACTTTTAGGGACTTAGAAGCCCTTGGTTTATGGAAATATTTGATTGGGGTTGCAGTGCCCAAATATGTCTATAACAATTGCCCCCTAAAGCATGAGGTCGTAAATCTTTTGATGTCGGGTGAAATGCTTTATCATGAGGATCCGAGGTTTTTCAAACTAGAAGGTGACCTGTAATAAAATACAATACAATACATTATCTTCATAATATTTTTATGATCTAGCTAAGGCATGCATTCCCATGCTCAGCTTTATATATTCATTTTCATGTACATAGGACAAACAACTATCTATGTGGCAGACTGATGATTCTGGTAGAGCCACCATCCTTTAGCTTGGATGATTATCTATGCAGCAATGTTGTACATTTGATGTTTTTATTTTCCTGAATATATCACAGCCCAGATGGATGAAACTAGATCCGGGGTCTTCCAAACTTGTCCAATCTTTGCCCTAAGTACGATTCGATCCATGTGAAAAGATGTTCTAGCATTGAACATGGAAAGACATCGCCTGATTACCAACCAATGATGTAAGCTGTTAACAGGCGCGAGAAGAATCACTGATAATGATAATGACCCTCAAGATACTGCAATACAATTCACCTGGTGTGAATAGATGAGTCGATGTTGAACACCACGCAAAATCTTTTGGTCGAAAGCCATTAATGTAAAACTATAACCAGAAGTGAGAAACTTTCCATTGAGGCATGCAAGCTTCAAAGTACTGAAAGGGTTGTTCCTCGGTCAACTTCTTGGATAATGAGCTGATGTCAACAAGAAGTGACCCATCGTAGGAGGGCATTAATGAATCCCACATCTACTACACGAAACGGAGCAAATGATTTTGTGGAGGTGAAAATGATCTGATGATACAAGTTTCAGGGTGGCAATCATGAAAGAATGAAGGGTGAAGGTATTGCAACAGATGAGACACACGCTGGGTCGACGAATTCTCTAAGCAACTTCTCTTGAACATATCAACCACAATGAAATGGACTGGTAGCATTAACCCAAAAAATGGATGGTACGGTGGACCACTGGTGATATGAGCGGTGAATGGAATAACCCAACCCGACTCATGCATGGTGATGGAGTGAAAGTGTCATGTTCAAGAGTTACTTGCTACCAATAAAGTTTCTTCAAGTTTTCTTCCCAATTTTTCCCCAGTCAATGCTGACTAGTACCTCTTTATTTTTTTCAAGCTTGAGGAGGATAAAATATGCTTGTTATATAATTTTCCTTTCGGGAAAACCCGTCACTATGTTTTAACAAGCCTAGCGACAGTGAAACTCGCTCTTGTCTACATGGACAAGTTTGTTGCTATTGTTTTAACGAGTTTAACGACAAAGATAACTCGGTCCTTTTCAATTTTAGAGAGTCTAAAAAAGGGATGGAAAGGAAACTCCAGTATTCCTTTTTCGTAATATAATCCATTAAGTCTGAAAAACTATAAAATAATACAAAAGGGATGAATTTCTGATAGTTTTAATGAGCCAAACAGGACAAGCGCTTGATCTTTTTGTGTAATGATCCCTCAGGTCCAAAAAGATTAAAATATAGAGGAGGGGTAGCACTTCTGATTGCTTTAATGAGCTGGAGAGGCCAATTGCTCGGAAATATTTTCATATTTTACGAGTCAGATGAAAAGAGCTTAGAGGAGAGTCATTTTTTGAGGAATGAGTGATATTTTCGGGTAGCAACTGGTTCAAGATGAGGTTTGGAACTTTCCAATCACGACAGTGTAAAGAAGATTGGCTAACAGAATCACTCATTGTAGTTATTGCTCAAAATGGGTAAACAATCAAATGGAGGCATATGATCGGCTGAAAAGAGTGGAGGTGATGGTACAAACACAACCAAGGCTCAAAATCTGATGATAATGCAATCGCAATGGTTATTTAATGAAGGTGGGTTCATTTTTTAATGAGCTTAATCTTTGGTGGAACATATGCTCATGGCTAGGTTTATTTTTTAACGAGATTGAACTTCACGTAAAACTGCGCATGCCAGTCGTATAATAAGGATGTCTCATCGATAGGTTCATTTTTTAGGGAGCTTGC
This sequence comes from Pinus taeda, assembly GCA_000404065.3. Classification (NCBI taxonomy): domain Eukaryota; kingdom Viridiplantae; phylum Streptophyta; class Pinopsida; order Pinales; family Pinaceae; genus Pinus; species Pinus taeda. The sequence goes on along the minus strand of APFE031384787.1, from coordinate 38,903 downwards.
CCCATTCGAAACTTTTCTCCGGATCCTTTCATTATGCAAGCTAGGAACGACCAATCCTACAAGTTTGAAGGGTTAGGAACCTACAAACTAAGAAAATAAATGGTCTCTTTTCACTTGCATGCAAAAAGGTTTGCATGCCCCTAGGTATAGCGACGTAGAGTTTCCAGGCTACCATACAAAAGTTCTTGCATCCACAAGATGGTTCCATCCGTGCAGCATAAGGAAACACTCCCTCAGGTTAGTCCATCGAAACAGACGAAGGTGATTCTAGCTCCAATCACCTAACCTTGACGAGGGAATATTATTCTGGTCTAATCCCATTTTCCTAAATGGATAGGTGTGTTAGACTAGTCATATATCCTCCACGGAAACCTACCCTATACCCAAAGTTTTTCTGCCGAAGCAAACCAGGGTGCATGCCCCCTGGGTTTAGTCACGTTCACCGAATGACCCACGTTCATCAGGGGGATTGAGTGGAGATTTATGACACATTCCTTGCGCAAAAAGACCAGTTAGGGATGGCACTTGACTATTAGCTATGTGTGAACTGAGGAATGAAAGTTGGTCTATGAGTTGGACCACTCTGCCTTCATGCGGAAAACACATCACTCGAAAGAGTGAGGAAACAATAGCTCCCATGCTATAAATGTAGTCACGCCCAAGGAGTAGATTGTAATATAAAGGTCCTTGGACTACCATTACATTCAGAAAAATGGTTTTCCTTATCAAAGTTATAGGCAAATTTGGAAGGATCCCTAACGGTCAACTAGTTCCTTTGTCGAAGCCTGTCAGATTTTGCATCTCAGGTAGAAGCGATGGAAAACCAAGCGCTTTCCAAGCAATTGAGGAAAGGATACTCACAGAAGCCCCTTCATCTATGATAGTACAGACCATGACCATTCTATGAGCTTGTACTATGATTAGAATGGTACATTAGATGGTAGATGAGGTTTTCCTAGTAGATTCCAATCGAAGGAAATGACTAGGTTGCTTGGAGGTGGGACCGAATAAATGGCAAGATACATCTCTGGCGAACTTCCTTCCCACGGCAAAGGAATGGGTAGATTTCCCCCATGTTCATTAGAGTTTGTGTTTATGAAAAGAATTTGAATGGTGTCATTCTCATTCTCTTTGGTGACTGTATCATCTGAAGGTAGACCTTCTGAAGATAAGACTGGGTTGTCTGCCATCTCCACCTATTGACTTTGTTCCCGTGTAGACTTAGAGGGTTTATCTTTAATGATAGATGCTTCAACTGACCACAAATGTGTGTCAGTCAGATTTTCAACTAGTGATGGACTCAGCAAGAGTTTATTGTATCCAGGACGAAGCCATAGCAGTGAAGCAGGATGGTTATCCAAGACTCTTTTAGCTTCATCTAGGAATGGACAACGGTGGATGGCATGATCGCCTTCACACAGTCTACAAGGAAATTTATATATTCCTTTCTATCCATTGACTTCATTTTCACTAGTTGACAATGTACTCTCAACATGATCGTCAGAGGTTGATGACACTGGATTATGCAAACAAGGAGACCAATCCCTTAAGATCTGTGGGATGCAAGGACAATCTTGATGATAGTGGTCCCCTTTGCAGATAACACATGGAGATTTAGGTTTGGACGATGCAGTGTGTGGATTTTCATTAGACGATGTATGGTTGCCCCTTTTTGTCATTAGCTCCTTCTTCTTCTTCTCCTTCCCTTTCTTCTTCTTCTCAGTTACTTGGTTTTTAGTTTTACTAGCTTCACCAAGCGAAGAGGAAGAAGGAGACGAAGACACAAATGAAGTAGAAGGTTGGGGGATAACTTTAGTGTCATCTGGTTGTTGATTTGATTGCTCAAGAATCATGGTGCTTTGAAAGACAAACGTTGAGAAGACCCATACTGGCAGGCCAATTGTCAGTCCTGGAAGGGACAATGTGGCCATATGAGGTGCACCAACATCTCCCCAAGAGGAGAAAAGGACTAGGATTTCCCCCAAGGGGAAATCCTTGGTTGGTGGACTCCATTTTCTCAACCTAAGATCAACGAGGGAACAATGACATTATTCCAATTAAAGTAAATTTTATGACGCTTTGACACAACTTGCTTTTTCAATTTTTAAGAGTTGAGAAAAAACTAAAGATGACTCTAGTCACCTTCGATTTTTAATGAGCCTGAAGTGACAAGTGCTCAGATGGACCTTTTCTTTTAAGGATTCTGAAAAGGAACGAAAGTGACTACTCTGGAAATCTAGACAGAGGGATTACCAAACCAATCGCAAAACTCCAGAATACTTTTTACGGTACAACAGTCAATCTTCCCGAATGCTATGTTCAATGCATTGCGATCGATAGGGTAGCAAACACAGCTTCCTAAGGATAAAGGATATAGCTTATTGTGATCTCCCAATATACACTTGACGGTCTATGGGAGTACAAGTCTGTATTGGCACTTGTCGTCTCAAAGAGGAGGAATCACCCAACCTATGAAGAAAGCGTTAGTTACCAGGCTTTACGATGCCAGAATACGTCTCTAGCCTAGAATTCTAAATGTTGTACGTTAGGTTCCAAAGCATTTTTATGTTCATTGAATTTATTTTATAGTTTATATTTCTTAAGAAGTTTTCCTTTAAAGTTCACCATGTGATGTAGATATACAATTCCAAATATGCAATCTAAGATGATAAACAATCATTTACTCTTATTTTTTAAATGAAAATCCTAGCTACTAAGGAAAGAGAAGCGAAATTCTTTCAACATAGAGTAGAGAGAACACACTAGATGCACTGTCCTAAATCAAAATCAACAAGAAGTCTAAATACAAATGCACATGCATGTATTTTTTTGCCGCTTTCTTAATGTGTCAATGACAAAAAGAATGCTAAGTAAAAATCTGAACTATTTTTTCTCTCAAAGCGACAGTACAAACAATTTTCTCTTCAAAAGATGAAAGGAAGACGAAGACAACACTTTGCGATTTCAAATTCAAAAAAACCAAAGGAAGAATAAGACGACACTTTACGATTTCGAATTCAAAAAATGAAAGGAATAATACTTTGTGATTTCGAATCCAAAAAACAAAAGGAAGGCTAGGACGACACTTTGCGACTTCGAATTTAAAAAACAAAAGGAAGGCTAAGAGCGACACTTTTAACTTCAATTTGAAAACTACTTTCGACACTTGAAATACTATTAATTGAAATCAAATACAAGAGTAACAGTGTAATCGAGTATCAAAAAGAGTAGGATTGTTTTCTTTGACTGGAAATGACACTTGTGACACTTCCAAATCAAAAGAAGACAGTTCGATTAAGCTAATTTTTGTAAAGGAGAACAGTAAATGGCGAAAAATACATAAAAAAATTCACAATTATTTGTACAATGGAGGCTAAATAATGCAAATGAAGGGAGTTTCAATAGTGGTATACTGATCACAGACAACAAAACTCCTGAATAAAGCTGAAGACAATGAAGAAAAAAACCAAAATCTAGAAGCAAAAACAGTCTTATATGATCATGTCACCTGTAACACAGGGAAACAGGGATGCATCTCACCTACTGCACATGGGAGATGTGATGCATCTAGACCGTCAAAAGGAGAGAGTGCGATGGTCCAGGGACGAGACATTAACTTGGCTTTTGGTCACAGTTTGCAACTTAGTTTAGGGATTTAGGCTGAGCTAATGATAGTCAGTAAATACAAAGTATAGGGGCTGATCGAATGAGGTTACTTGAGCCACCAGCAGGGCACTTAGGATGTTTTCTAGTCAGATGTTTCATTCATAAACTAACCCAAAGATTGACTTAAGTACCATTTATCTACTTTGCAGTTGCATAGCAAAAGCAGTTCGAAGGTTAGCTGGCAACTTCAGGCTCTGTCTGTAGTTTATAAAGCAAACAAACTAGTAATAAGCAAACAAGATATTCTCTCCCCAACGGAGTCACCATTTTGTTATGGGGAAAACTAGTGTCCATTTAGAGCTACTAGTCCCACTAAGATGGGTAGTTATCTTAGAAACAAACAAACTAAAGTCACTTGTGCTTTCCTTTATGAGACATAGTTGAGAAAGAAGTAGAGAATACCAACCTCAGTCTTTCGCTTGCCTCCTTGCTTGTTTCCTTTCCCCTTTAACAAAAATTCGCCACTCTTTCCTCACTTGTCCTGCTTCAAAGAACACATGTGGAGTCAAAGCAGCATGATACCATCAAAGAAGAGAGATCTATAACCATAAACAATATAGAATCAGAGATATATCAACCATACAAATGCATATATCAAGACAAGAATTAGAGATACAAAAACATATGGAGGAAAACTCAAATAACTTTATTGATAAAAGTAGTAGAAGAGAGGATTACAACCCATTGGTCTAACTCAGTGCCATCCTCCCAGCATGAGAGCCCTCTTCACCTCATGAAAAGCTTAGATCACCCAACAATGTTGCACACAGAAACCAACAACACTTCCTTACAAAATACAAGATTCCAGCCTCTGGATCTCTAGGATGAGGGATCCATATCTAGATGTTTGCAAGTGGGTGAGTCAGCTTCTGGGTTGTTAACTAGTGTTATTTCTCTAATAGTTCTCAATTCCACTTGGAGATTTCATGATCTCTTACTCATCCCTGGGTGAATTCAGAGAGGGAAGTGTCACAGGAGAAGTTTCTGGAAGATTCCATGATCATCCACCTTGCAAACTGTCTCTGGCATTTGTCTACTCTCACCCATCGCACCCCATAGAAGGGATTTTCAGTATGCTTCGCACCCCCCATGTGCATTAGGGGGGATGCATCGCACTTTGACCATGGAGCAAGTGATATGGTCTAGTTTTGACCAGTTATGAGCAGTTTTTCATGGAGAACTTCTGGAAGATGATGTAATCAGCGGACCTTATTTCTTTAGTGTATGAAACAACACTTTTAGGGACTTAGAAACCCTTGGTTTATGGACATATTTGATTGGGGTTGCAGTGCCCAAATATGTCTATAACAAAAAGCCTCATTTTTTTGTCAACCATTGCGACCAAGTCATGTTTTTGTTTGATGAATTGTTAGAACTGTTGGAAATATCTCACCAAGTTCTATAATGGGTCTCCATTTGTTTCTGGTAATTTGACACTACACCAGGAAGCCATTTTTTCCATTGGGTCTCACTTTCTCACCTATTAAAATCAAATTTCTTCATTTGAGCGACTTGTAGTATGCTACCACTTTACCTTTGCAATGGTTGACCCACTTGTCAATTTTGTTCATGAGTAACCATTATTTACTCAGGTCGTTATGGTCCCCTTCGAGCCTCCCCCACATGGTAGAATCATTTAGTGCCCTTGTTAAGAGAATGTTAGATGAGTCACCCTTGCATCTATGGGGTCTGTTCTGAGTCCCCTTCAATCCAGTTATAGTGTTGCATACATATTTGTGTCACATCCACCCCATTATATTCATACTTGGCCTCCATCTCTACTACTCTATCTTTTCCAAAACCCTATTTGAGTCATTGATCATCCCCATCAGAATCAAGTCAGTTGCGATCAGATCAACCATACATATCATTCTCTCCTAAGAGAAGTTATAAATATTCCACTCATCTTGTTTTCCTCCATCATCATCCCTGGTGTCAGTCCATCAATCACTCTACTATGATACCTCGTGCCTTTGTTAAGTATTCCCTATTTCCTTAACTCCGGCAGGCCATCTTCTGTCGACATCAGCACATTTTTTTATAGAAGTGTGATCTAGAGGGTAGTGTACCTTGCTTGCAGCCTTCATCTTTGATTGGTGCATAAAATAAAGGAAAGGGAATCATCATTTTCCTTTGACTTGGTTTTTTCTCATGTGTGCAATGCCAACTCCTTATTGCATGATTGAGAATCATACACTTCACGGTATGGTGATTCAGAAGATTTTCCCAGTGATGTTAGGGTGTGTGATATGTTCTAGACCTCATGAGAGGGTGGCCCTTTAAGTCGACCTTGCATGTCCAGATGTTCGCAGATGTTGATCTAACATTAGATATAGTTTCACAAATGTGATGGGTTCAATTTCAGTCACTTTCAATACCCACAGCATGAATTTCTTCTTCAGATGAACCATTCAGATGTTCAAAGCCCTCTCCTATTCAACGGGGCTTATTTGGTTATGATCCCCTCTCAACATGTCATCTTGAGGGGCATTTTGTTTCATGTACTAAGATGTTATTGTATTCAGTCTTGGCCTATGTCTTTTCAAGAGCATTATGTATATGGGACCCATTGTTTTATCTTTCTTCCCATTGATGCTATCATGTCATGTATCATGTACTTTGTAGCTCAGTACCACATTGTTGGGCTCACCATTATTTTTTGTATGTAGTGATCTCGGTGGGTATGAGTAAGCCTCCCTCGAATCATTCGATGTCATGTACTCCAAAATAAAAGGAGACTTATATTAGTTTAGTAGGTCTCTCCCCATCCATAATTGTCTCTCTCTAACTCTCCTTTAGTGTCTTCTAAAAGTGTAACCTACAACATATTTTGGTCATATGATTTTCTCCTAACACTCATACATTGGGGGGGGGGAATCTGTTATCACCAAAAAATGATCACGTAGCCATTTCTAACTAGGTGGATTAAAATACACCATGTAGGATTAATTTTATCATAGTAAAATCACTTTCACCATGGGAAATAATTTAGTAAACCATTTTTATTAAATTATTTTATGACTAAAATAAGCATAAAAAACCCATGAGAATAATTGAATAAATCATTCATTGTTTAATTTTCTCTATGAATAATTATTAAAACATTGTTTGATAATTATTTCTTGTCACATTTGACTAAATCTACTAGGAATAATTAAATAAATCAATATTTATTTATTATTCCTTATTTCCATTATTGGAATAATTGTTTAATAATTATTTCAATTTCACACCATTCTTAATCCTCATGAAATAATTAATAGATCATTTTTTGTTAATTATTTCTAAATAAATATATTTGACCATTTTAAATATATTTTCCCTCTCCAAGAAATATAATAAAGTATTCCTAACGGTTGGATCTTTGTTTGTTCAATACTATTATATTATTCTCCACTTTCGAGATTAACTCAATACTTTGTTATAAATAGAAGGGTTTTCCATTCATTTTTTAACATGATTATTATCATTATCACCATTATCGTCTCCTTTTATCTAAGATTACACTTGAGTTCTCCACACTGTTTTGGGTTTTTCACACATTGAGAGAGAGAATCAATTACTGAAGCATCTACGACATCAAAGGACCCATCCCAGGAAGGGGGATTTGCAAGCCCTTTTTGTAGATCTCCTTCACCAGGTGTTATCAATCAAATATTTATTCATTTTAAAGTATTTAAATTTGGGTTACTGTATTATATACATATATTGTTTTTTTCTAATTTGGATCATATAAGTTTTTTTGTTGCAGGTTTTCCAAGTTTTATAACAAATTTGAAGCGTAAGTAGTCACAAATTATTGTTAGGGTCACTTGTCACCTAGTGACTTAAGTGAAGTGTTTTTGGTACACCTTCCAAGAAATTTCACACTAACAAGGGTCATTTGGTGCTTTCTCGTGTGCTCATGTGCTCGAGGAAGAAACTAAAATGCTCAAGGGTGCACTCTAATGAGACGAACGATGACTCTTCAGGGCCTTCAAGAATTCAAGGTGTTCGCATGCACTCAAAGTGATAAAGATGGCACACTGGTGCACTCTGAAGTGATGAAGGAACATATCTTCGAGCCTTAAAGGTGTGCTCATGTGCTTAAAGACAAGGAGGGCATATTGGCACATGTTGAAGGGATGGATGCCAAATATTCAAGACTTTAGGGTGTGCTCATGTGCTCAAGAAGGGCACAATTCTTCATGGTGAAGGAGTGTGCTCAGGAGGAAAACTAGTATAATCTAGGGCATAGTTTTGAAAGTTCATCAGGATTAAAGTTCCAGAGGTATGCTTCACCTAAGGATGGCTCAAGAACAAGTCTAGCAGCAAGATTTCCTGATATAAATGAGAAGAAGAAACATATACAAGCTTGTATGGATGTTGTCGCAATCATGGTGGGAATATGAAAGGTCAAAGAACATGCATAGTTTCATCTTGCGAAAACAAATTAACACCTGCAGATGCAAGATTGAATAGAAAATATGGTAAATAAACTAAAAAACAATGAAATTCCAGCAAAGAAATCAAGATCGAAATTGAAATCATGAAAAGAAATGAATAGATTCAACATGCAAAAGTTACTTGTAACAAATATTAACAAAGAGTTTCTTGAACTAAAGTTGTGCCCTTGACCGAGATGAGAATTATTATGAAAATGAATGATTAGCTGAGTTAATTTAAAAGATATTACATGCAAAATATTCTCATCCATGATCGCCACTTGTCGACAAGTGAATGAGTTAGTTTAAGGAAGTTATGTGGGCTCATATTTTCGAGGGGTGTGCCCACATGGAACAAGGATGCTTATGCATGCATTAAATAAGGGTGCATGTCTCCAACATGAAGGAATGCACTCAAGGAGGGCACATTTCTTCAACATGAAGGAGTGCGCTAAAGGAGGGATCACTTCTTCAGCCCAAAGGAGTGCACTCAACACATGAGCATGTATTTGAGATATATAGGTGTGCTTTTTCCTTTAAAGGGTGATTTTATTTATTTTATTTTTCTTTTATGTGATTTTGAGTGCTTTTCAAGTGTGTGCATGGTAAAATGCTAGTTTCTAAGTTAAGAAAATTCATGAGTCCTCCTAACCATGAACAAGATAACACAAGTTCTTCTAAGGGTTAGGTGACGACACTTAGGAAACATTGACTTTGGGAGGATTCTCCACTAGGAGAAAAAATAAGAATAACAAAACAAACAACATGACAACACTAAGGGGCTTGAAACAACAATTCCTTTACGCTCTAGAATTGACTTACAATTGTTTTTTGGAGTTTTGTTGTCACGGTGAAAACACTTGGAGACACACTAGGAGAACCACATCTTCTATGAAATTGTTTCATTTAGGCACAAAACCTCAATCCTCCGTGAAGTATTGATTCAATTAGTGAGCTACCTTAGCTCCGCACTCTTACCCAATTAATGATATAGTCTTACTAGTTCCACTGCTCGACATAACAAAAGATAAATAAATCCATATCATTATCCTATCAATGTAAGTAAGGGTAATATAGCACGACGATTTAAAATAATCTGAGTATGAGTTTTACATATCTAGTGTTTCTTCATTGCCAACAGGCCTAGAGTGTACCCTGACAGAGTCACTTTGGGAATACAAATGTTGCTTCGCTTCCAGTGAGCTTGAATAGTACCTCGACAAAGTCACTTGCTTCACCTCCTTATGAAGGAAGCCTTTCTCTTATTTCACCCTATGTTTTTCTTTCTTTTTCATAGAATTGTGCTTAATCACTTATTATTTCCAATGGGTGGAAGAGGGATCCCTACTTATTGAGAGAAAAAGAGGTTTCTCTTAGAAATAGGTTTAAGATTTCTAATGCTCTTTTCGCTAAAATTTTTCCACTTACCTTCCACTACTCGAACAGATAAGAAAGAACACGATATTCATAAACAAGACTTGGTGTAGGAATGAAAATCCTAAATAGATACAGGCATCATGATTTTCTTACAACTTCTCGGCTGAAGGATCATATTTTCCAACAAAAAATAATCAACTTGAAATATATAAACCAATAACAAAGAATATGGGAATAGATAAGCCATCAGTTGTGTGTTACCGCAACTTTCCTTTGATGAAATATTAGCCAAACCATCACGAAGCTCGAAACCAACTTTATTCAAAGACTAAGGGACTAAAAAACAAAGTCGGGAAAAGAAAAACAAAAAATAGAATGCAATGCATCTACCTAAATGAGTCCTATCATATCCTAAACTAAATAGTTCAAGGTCGGGTCATGTGAAATGTAACTTAAAATATAGCCACAAAAGTTTCTCCTAACCTTTGAGTTGAAATATGTGATCATGCAAGACACAAACCAAATGAAGTGTAGTGAAAAGGATAAACAACACAAACATACGAATCAAAAAATGGGAATAGAAGGTGTAATCACAATGGTGTGACATACTTGACTGCTCTATTGAACCAAGGACTCCATAAAAACATTAATTTTTAGGTCCATGACAATACAAGAGTCAATTGAAATCATGAAATAGCATGCCATGCTAAATGGTTCCAGAAAGATAGGATTCCTTGGGGGAATTTGGAATGAGATTGTGGAAATAACCTTTAGGGAAAATTTTACAAGAAAAACTGATCAAATACAAATCCACATCATAGAAAATATCAGTAGGTTGGCCAAAATTTTGTTGTCATGTAAGTTAAAATAGTTGATGGATGATGTAGAAGGTAGGTTAGATTGAATGTTCTAACATTCATTAAGATCACTCTTTGTTTCCATATTGCAGATTAGAGATTTGCTTGAGGTGGGATATATTGATTGAATTTGAACAGTCACATTAAAATTTCTACCATGAGGGTTTAAAATTTTTTATATGAAGAAAATGAGAATCCCTCATGAGAGATTCAACATCTGATGGGGTGACGTTAACAACAAAATCTTGAGAGAAAATATTAAAATGAGCAAAATCACAAATACTGTCAAGGTTATAGGAACCTCACATAATCGTCAGCATAGGATGAAGTGTTGTACTCACCTGACTTAAAGCAGAATTATAAAAAGATAGGGTCGACTTCTTATGTAAAAGAGAGTCATCATTCAAATCATGAGATTCAAAAAAAATTTAGGTTGATTAGATAGATTTTTGAGATTAAGACAAAAGTCCTCAATGATAAACATGACATCTTCTTAATCAAAAGGAGATATACCTGAAAAAAACATTTGATGATCACATCAGTCTCCCTTTGACACTTCAATAAATATGAATCTTCTTGGGGGGACAAATATCCATCCATGATACTTGAAAAATCATCAAATTACAATTCAGAAAAAAGGGAATCATCAGAGTTATGGTTGTCAAAGGATTCAACTTGATTAATATGTTGAGGGTTGACAAGAGAAATATAAATATTTGCGGATGATTGGTTGATAGGATTATAAAAATCATCATTAGGGGAATATGTGAAAGAAAAATCACACTTCAATAGAAAATTGATCTTTCAATTTAGTTATAAGTTCATGTTGAGAACATGGAACATCAAAAGGAGGGGGATACAGAACAAAAGGCATATCTAGTTCTTCCTCAGAATGTTGAAGTTATTTTTTATAGGGAGAACATGATGAATAATATTCAAAAAAATCCCTTCACATCATAGCTAAGAAGAATAACTTTTCATAAAATAATTTCCATTCCATATCTTCATCTGAAAATTAATAACAAATATGGAGGAACCTATCCACAAAAATTTTAAGAGATTCATTGGATTGCATTCTATGCTTAACTGATTTCATTAAGAAAATCTTAATATTTGTATTTTTTGAAAATAAAATTAAGCTCATTAACCAATTTCTTGAAAGAAGAGATAGAAGAACTGGGTAAAGAATAGCACCATTGCTTCGCATAACCATCCAATGTAAGGGTAAACAATCATGCAAGGATTTCTTCAGAATAAACGCCAGTTGAGAAACAAAATTGAAAAAACTCAATTACATAATCAAGGATAGTTGTGGTACCCTCACCATCGAATTTCAAATGTGACAAGTCATGTAAAAAATCCACGGGGATTAAAAAATATAAATCTTCAGAAAAAAACCTTGGGATTATGATCTGGGATGAAGCCATTAAAGGTAAAATATTCAAGTAGATTTCACGGGCTCATCTTGTCATCTAGTACTCCTTATAGTGCCAAAATGTTGATGGTGGTAGATGTCATGGAAATGTAGGGGATATCCTTGATGTGAAGTCCTAATTAGACCTCACACTGTTTGGTCTAGGATTTCCATCTGGCTATACGATCTGGCGACGGTTGGAAAGGTTTCAAAGATATGCCTTGGTTGTAATCAACCACAAGAGATTTCAATTCCTATTTAGGAAAAAGGTAAGTAAGCTTTGTGAGACACCCAATGTAAGGTGCATGGAGGAAATTACATATATGATAAAGGAAAATGAGCCTCTAGTTAGAAAAGTAATAATACTATCCTAAAGGGGGACCTTGGATGAAGAGAAGGTTTTGTTGATTACATCTAGATTATTCCACATGATAAACAATAATCGTGAAAACATAACAACATCTATTAAAAAAATCATATCTAAGTAACAATGTATTTCATTAAAACTAGTATGTAATTAAACCAACATTTACTGTAACCATAAGAATAATAGTCAGATTAAATCCATGTTACATGTATGAAGGGATGTTGACTCATAGAGCTTCTGATTATGAATAAAAGGTCCTAAGTAAACTTTTACATACATGAATCACTAGATATAATAGTGGAACATGATGCCACAAGTTTCTTCTCCAAACAATGATATATATGTTATGCACTACAAGCGAAGCCAAGGTAAGACTCCCAAAATCGAAGCCCTTATCTTGAGTTACGAGGAGCTATTTATAACTAATGAAAATGGCCTTTGAGCTTCCTCATGACTCTCTAAATTCTATGACTATTCATATTCTATACATGATTCTTTACATTCCATATGTGGCTATTAACATTCCACATGTGTCTCTTGGACTTCATTACATACCATTTATTACAAAAGACAAATTACATATGAGATGGTGGTTATATAATAAAAAATTGACAATAGGACAAAGTCTTGCCAAATTGAAAAATCATTTACTTCCTCATGGAGCTCATTTGTGATGTATGTGTGCCATACTCTGAACTCCATTGAGATGACTTTGACGTGAACTAGCAAGTCCCCTACATAACACGTCTTCATGCCCAGTGCCTCCATCAATGTAGTCTTGGAGCTTGACTATAAATTATTACACATGCATGATATCTTCATAGGAGATTTGACTGGTATGATGGCATATTGCAAAATAATGTCTTTAATAATCTCCAAGCCTTCCTATTACGATATTTTCTTGATCTGTTCGATGTGCTATGGATTCTCCTAGAAGATAATTTCCTTGCCTCTAATCTCTTAGAAGATACTTTCCTTTCTTCTAAACTCTATTTATTTAAGAGGAAATATTGTATTTCCTTTCCAAATGTGGCAGAGCATCTAGATACTTGGAGACTCACTCCTGAAGTTGGTCAAATACTTTGTTTTCCACTTTCAGGAGTTTTACCACTTCTTGTGATTTCTTCTAAATGTCAATGAGACAGTCCACCACCTATTGTAGAAGTATCATCTCGTCATGTAATCATGCCATAGTGTCCTCCATTAGCCCTAGTTCCTCTTGCATGGATGATTTCCATTCCTTGGTGTTGTAACTATGTTAAGATAGCTATTGATTCTCTCTTGCAAAGTGTTCCACCTTTTGCTTCACTGCAACAAGTTCTCTCCTCAATCTAGCATTCTCATTCAACAAATACTCAGAGTTATCCTACACCGCTATAGCGAAAGAAAAATTTTCCTACATGATTTCCCTAGGATTCCTTCTATTATTGCTAGTTATCACCTTCTCTATAGATACTAAGACTAGGTCCTCAGGATCATTTGAGAAGTATCTTTGTCTCTGCTACATGATCAACTTCTTGTGTTGATAAAGCATGAAATTTCACACATTCATTCAACCCTATCCTTAGGTGGAGGTTTGATTCCCATTTCTCTCAATGAAATATGACTATCTGTGAGTGAGGATGCTTATGGAGAACCCAGTTCATCATCCATGGAATGGATGGCATCCTCCTCCTCCAACTCTTTTTTTATCTCTTGAGTCAATTTTTCTTCTTCCATTATTTTTGTTGTTTTTTCTTGCTGGGACTACCTTTGTTGTTACTCTTATATTATTCTCCTTTCCTTTTATTATTCCTATTTGTTCCTCTTCTCCTCTTCTTCTACTTCTCTCCTCTCTTATTGTTCTTAAATAGCTCTTCTGTTCAAAGGATAAAATTTCCATTTCTTGTTGCTTTCTCCTATCGAACCATATTTTATCCTCTTTCTAAGAGCTGCACCATCTTCTTGAGGGGTTATCTGTTCTTCCTCTTGGACCTACATATCTTGAGCTGGTGTATCATGGGGTCAACTAGTCTTCATCCTTGGATGTTTCTTTTTAACTGTATTGTACCAGTTTTTCACCTTCTCATGTCATGATGTGGACATTGATGAATATCCCCAATTGAAATTGATCCCTTCACAATGGTTCATGCACACTCTCTTGGGATCATTGCATGGAAGTATTTATTTGTGAAGTGCAAGCGATCCAACTCTTGTATTTCTACAGCTACCACCTTATGGTTCTTTATTTCATAAAATATGACCCTTAGAGGGAAGGTGGGCTAAGGGGATTTCTTCCTCCTGTGAAGGACTTCTAACAATCCCTTGTCCAACCAATATTCTACTTACTTCATTACCACCTTATTGGTCACATACCTTGGCATGAGATGAGGGGAGATTTGACATCTAAAACATAGAATTTATGTGCCCTCAAGAGCTGTAAGCTAATTCACAATATCCTATAGTGACTCCTTCACCTGACTGGTCATGCAAGGAGGATCAATCTCAAGTATCATGTGGAATATAACTAGAAATAAGTTCTTGGAAAATCTTTGATATATGCCTCTAAAGCTTGATTCTAACAACACTCTGTAGTGGAAGTAAACTGGGAACTTTTTCTCATGGGTCTAGTTCCAGTACATTTTTGGGAAAGCATATTTTTCACATATTACATAAAAGATAAATGCATACATATATAATTAGGGTGCTTGATTTACCCTCAAAGATGCTTTTTCTTTCCCCGCATGACATTGCAACTCAAATGAAAATATATATGTCCAACTGAAATATTTACCACGAGTAACCACCATGTCGAGCATATATATCCAATTTTCCTCACATTCCTCATTGATTTTCCACTCATGCAACCGACAATACATGGAAATAAGGTATTGATATACATATCTAGGACTCCTATCTGGATAAACTATGGATGGGTAGTGGTGAAACTATGTAGGCTCTTAACACCAAAGTTTGATGATTTCACTTGTATCGAGATTGACCCATATGATGTAGAATTCATTAGTTTCATATTTTGTGGGCCTAATCATCTTGTAGTAAGTCTACATGTCTTCTCCATAATATGTGGTTAATTGATTGCTACTCTCACTATGAAGCACAATACAAGAGTCATCCACGTGTGTAATAATCCACTCAATCACTTCCGCACAAGGGATGACTGGGAATCTGCATGTGATGTTGTGTATTATGGACTACTTGATGTTGATATATTCTTCTAATTCATCCAAGTTCTCAGGAATTTGTTTCTACATGAATGTGTCTTTTATGCCACTCCACGTCACCTTAGTAAACTATCAATGAAGAACTATGTGTCTGCATATATGGGAATGATTGTCTTTGTCACTTCAACTACTTCCTTAATTTTTTACTCTAAAGTTTCTTGGTAGGCCACTTTACATATAATGGGAGGCATAGCTCCAACGTATGATGAGAGAGTGACAATATTTGTAGCTTTAACACCTATTTGTGGAGGCACAACCATGATGACAAGGTTATCTCTATGAAATATCCTAACCATTGCAACAATACCTTAGCAAACAATATTCAAGGAATGTAATTAAGAATGTAATCTATCAATAATGGAACATAATTTCTTGCATGATTAATAAAATCTACATGAAAACAAGGAGGGCACACTTTCAAAGAACGAAGGGGATTCAAGGGCCATATGAGGCTTTGTAGTGAACTCATGTGCTCAAACAAGAGAATGAAAACCTTAAGGGAACAAGGGTGCACTCCGAAGACACAAAGGATGAGTCTTCGGGCCTTCAGGCCTTAAAGGTGTGCTCATGTGCTGAAAGAGACAAAGAGTGTGCATTATCGCACTCCGAAGGGATGAATGAACATGTCTTCAGGCCTTCAAAACTTTATGGTGCACTTGTGTGCTCAAGGAAAAGGAGGTATCAATGCTGCATGATGAAGGGGTGAAGTAAAAACATTAAAGCCTTTTGGGCATGCTCATGTGCTTAAGGAGCACACAGTTCTTTATGGTGAAGGAGTATGCTTAAGAGGAAAACAGGTCTAATATGGGCGCAGTTTTTAGACCTTATCGGGCTTTGGGTTCTAAAAGTGTTCTTTGCATAAGGATGGCTCAAGAAAAAATTTAACAAAAATATCACATGATATAAATGAGAATAAGAAAGATCTATGAGCTTTTATGGATGTTCTCGCAATCATGGTAAGAGTATGAAAGGTCAAAGAACATGCAAAGTTTCATCTTGTGGCAACAAATTAATGATTGTAGAGGCATGAATGAAGAGATGTGAATGTAAATAAACTAAAATCAAAGAAAATCCAATAGGGAAAGTGAGATCTTTACGGAAATAATGAAAGGAAATGAATAGATTCAGCATGCAAAACTTACTTGTAAGGTAGATTGATGAAGAGTTTCTTGATGCACAATTCTGTGCCCAACCTAGATGAGAGTGATTATGAAAATGAATGATTAGTTGGGTTAATTTAAAATATTTTACATGCAAAACTATCTCATGCCTAATCACCACTTGTCAATAAGTGAATGAGTTATTTGAAGGAAGTTAAGTGGGTTCCTATTTTCTAGGAGTGCACCCACATGCAAGAAGGAATCCCATGCATGCATTCAAGAATGGTGCATGTCTCTAGCACGAAGGAATGCACTCAAGGAGGGATCATGTCTTCAACATGACTACGTGTGCTAAATGAGGGTCTTCGACCCAAAGGAGTGCACTCAACATAAGAGAATTTCTTTATGATCTAGAAGTGTGCTTCTTCATTCAAAGGGTTTGTTTCTTGATTTTATTTTCTTTTGTGTTCTTTTGAGTTCTTTTCTAGTGTGTGCATGGTGAAAAGGCTAGTTTCTAAGTCAATAAAACTCACCAGCCCACCTAACCATGAACAAGATAACACAAGTGCTTCTAAGGGTTAGGTGATAACACTTAGGTAGCATTGACCTAGGAGGATGCGAAAATAGAAGTAAGCATAAGAATAAAAAAACAAAAACATGATGACACTAAGGTGCTTGAAGCTACAATTCATGTCGGCTCCAAAATTGACTTAGGAAAAAATTTTGGATGGTTGTTGTTGCAGCAACAACACTGGGATCCAATACCAATTGTTGGAATCCAGGAAAATACTTAAGAGGGGGGTCAATCAATATTGTAGGAATTTTAACAAATTAATATTTTCTTTCACTTATACAATGATATTACAAAACCATAAAATATTCATCCACATGAGCATGAAATGAAATAATATTACCAATCATGATATAACACACAAATTATTCAAATTGTTCTTCAATTCCTTCACAAGGAAAGATACAACTTATTGTTAAAATTCTCTGACTACAACCAAAAGGAAGCTACAGCTCCCTGATTTATCAACTACAACTAAATGGAGCTACAACCCCAAACATTTACCATCACCCACTGGAAGAAGAACCAACCCATGGTTTGCAAGCTACACCTTGCTTTACACTCACTGATTCATCTTTCATCCATTTTCATACTAGAACCATGAATGCCACCTCTGCATTGAAAATAAAACAATTTTCTCCTCAATCAATCATACCTTCATCAATCTCTGATCACTGATAGCATCGATAGCTTCACCTCACAAATTAGACTCTCTACACAAAAACATATTGAAATTGCTTACTCAAGCCTCCTTATAAAGAATTTTGGTTTTATACCTTTTGTTTTAAGGATTTTCTTGTATTTTTGCATGAATCCTTATTTTTGGATTTAAACTATTCGAACTATGTCCAATGAATATGTTCACCAAGTTATCAGACCTTGATCACTTGTTTCTACATGTTAAACTGAGTTTTTTCGGCTAATTTTAGCATTTTTTGAAATTATTATAGTTTTAACTACAAATCTAACTTTTGTTTACCACTATTTTTCCAAAACTGCCAAATTTCAAAAGTTGTCAACTCATTTCATGCCAAATCCCTAAGGCTCTACTAAAAATGGTTTTTGACTCAACCGTGCATTCAAACACATTGCAATATTGCTAACTCAAGCTATAGACTCATCTCACTAAAGCCCATGCACTTTATCATACGCCAAAAACCCTTTCAATAATCATTCCTACCAAAATTTAAATATGATGAAAAACTCTAACATCATAGCCCTTTTTTATTTATTTATTAAAAAATGCTCCCAAATCCACCAAAAATTCCTTTATCAAATTTTTCTCGCACCTTAGCCTATTTTCTACCTACAAAACTAGGCACTATGACCTATGCTCTTGCCTTAAGGTGATTAACCTTTTTTTAAGCCTACAAGGACTTATTTTCCTTCGTAAACCTCCATGCCCTTCGTCTTCAAATACATGTAATATCATGCCAACACTTAGCATGTACCTCTCAAATGTAATGGTTTTTGCTTGTTCCTCCTTTGCAAACTTGCAGGCTCCTCTTAGTGAGCTTAGCTATAAGCGAGGTCCACTTTCCTCAATATTATTGGTTGTCACTCTACCATAATGTCTCATTAGCCTGATTCCTACTTCCCAACACTTCCTGTCTATGCACCTTTAAAAATCAGTGAGCTTCCACTTAGAGGTTGAGTTGTCTTGATGGGGTCTACTACTGCAACTTTGTCTAATTGTTATGTACTTGGTTTGAGTTGTCTCTGAGACTGCCCACATCTACCTAACACCCAGTCAACCCGTTGCTTCTTGTTTATGCTGCTCTTTAATCTTATGGGCTCTCACTAAAGGGATTATGTCATGCTAACATCATATGTGCCATGTTTCGTCCAATGCTTGGTCCACGTGTCACTCAAAAATGGGCCATTCAAATACCTAAAAATATTGAATCTTCCTACCACATGCACACTCCCATTGCACCTTCACTAACATCATCATTAACAAGTAATGTTCTACCACTTATCTTGTTGTCAGAGAGGAGAGAGAAAGATCCAAAGCCCTATTTTTGTGAGTAAATCCTTTGTTAAAATTTGACAATGTCCTCATCATTTCCTTTGAACTACATAAACTTCCTTCAGGTTTACGCTCTTCTTATCCATTCCTTGTTATCCCTTCGAGCTATATTATGTGGGTTAAGCTACTCAGGTGGGGGCCTCTCACCTAACCTTGAGCCAATAACCACTTGCACTACACTATCTCAAGCCACGTCTTCATGTCCTATATCATCTCACTAGAATAATTAATGGATGCTTTTAATTTTTTTGAGTTGTACTCATCGGGCTAACTATTGTGGCCTTATGTGTTATGTGGGCTCTGTCTAGACTAATAGGAAGCCTCTCCTCATCATTATTGATCTAAATATTCCTAATGATCTTCTTCGTGTTCCTTAAACTTTTGCGAGGGTTATATCGTCGGGAAACCTCCACTGGGATGGCATGGAAGGTGGGATCTACTTGTGGCCAATTGTCAACCTATTTGCTACTATGTTGTACATCCACATGTGCCAGCACTCTCTATTTGTGGCTCAGCCATTGACTTCATTGTGATTGATTTCTTTTCCAAACTTAAAGCAGTGGAAAAAAGGTCTCTAACCTCCTTAGCTATGTGATTTTGACTTTAGGAGTACTATAACTTTGACTTTCTCTAAATTTCAATCTAGGAAGTTATTTTAAACTTCTACATGCCACTAGAAAGCTCTTTCGGATCTCTTCCCATCTAGGTGGGTTCCATTTGCATCTGAGATGATATTTTACTCTAAAATATGCTCCCAATTCTCTAAACCACTCTCCAGTAATGATGATCTTCATCCTTCTTCTTGTGCATGAAACCTAATCTTTGAAGCCATTTTTGACACATTTTCCATACGTTGCCATCTATGACAACATATTTCCAACAAAGCCATGCTTTTGGCTTTGAAGGAGCCAAGATACAAACAAAATTGATATGGATTATAATCGTCTATAGGAGAAAATAGTTATGGTTGCTTCCATAAGATAATCCAAGAAGATTCCATACTTAGTGTAGGAAGAAATCAGATATTAAACCCTCCTATCTTGGCCATGCACCATTGAAATATAATGAAGGTACACTTTCCTTAATCCTTATTGAGAAATTTGACAGGGTGTATAAGATTGCCACTTATCACAACCCAGGTGGCAGTCTTTGAGTCAACATCTATATGCATCTCATTCACTTGGGTATAAGATCCCATATGGGGTGCAGTATCTACATAACCCTCTTTAAAAACATTTTTAAAAACAGTGAAGCCTAAAAAGAGCATATACATGAAGATGTTAGGCATGAATAAGCATTTACCTTTTTAATTTTTAAGAGAATGTCTATTGTACACATTCTTCTGTGATTGCACCAAAATGGGGTATGAGAATGCAGAGTAAGAGGCTTTGAAATGGGTAAATAGGGAACAAAATAGGGCATTGTAATAATAAAAACATGATAATTATTGTATTTGAGAGGAGGTTTCCCCCTGTAAGAGGAATACAATTTTTGGATTCATATTATTTTTAGGTTCATGATTCATAACACACTTTTCTCCCACATCTCTCTCTCTCTCTCTCTCTCTCTAACATACACATGCTCACTCTCCCCGATTATCTCCCTCTCCCTCTCTCTCCACCACTTTACCCCTCACCCTCATTCACTTTCCCTTTATATCCATTCCCCACCATCCCACCCAACATTGTGTGTGTGTGCCCCTATGCCGCTATATCCATCCCTCCTCTTCCTCTCCTGTCTCTCTCTCTCCCCACCCCCTAACCCCTCTTCCACCACTCTAAGAGCACATATGTGTTCCAAGAGCGTGTGTGAATTCCTTGAGTGCATGGAAATTATTTAAGCTCAAACATAGTCCTAGATGAGATGCATGTTCTTATAAATCAAACTTTATTTTTTCATTTTTGTAGGTAGGAATGATAATCCTTGAGCATGTTTTTTCTAAGTTAGTTACCTCAGATATAGCATCACAATGACAAACCTAGTGGTTTGGGATGCCATTATATGAAATCCTCCATTTTTCATAATATCCCTCAATATCTCTATTTTTGACATTATTTTTACATATGTTAGAAAAATGCATTTTCCATGAAACTATGAATTCATATATAGTAGACTATTTCGATTCCAAATGTATACTTAAAATAAAATAAGATTGTTTACTATTTTTAATATACTTTCGTATTTTTGTATCTCAAAACCTTTATATATATATATATATCTAGCGAGAGAGAGAGAGAGAGAGAGAGAGAGAGAGCTACTATATACTAGGATCTATAATCCTTAAAAAATGGTAACATTAAATACCAATTTACTTATCACTAACTAAATGCCTTATAATATCAATGATATAATGACTTTGATAATTTAAGAAACACATAAAATTAAGATCATAAATTTTGAAAAGCCTAGTTGTGCATACGAACAATGTGTTCTTTACAATTCTACAAATGTTTAGAGAGAAATTCCATCTTTTAGGTATTCAAATTTAGTACTAATGGAAACAAATGCATCATATTTTGAATGGAAAATATCTCATCATTGTTAGCGAAAATCAAATTTCACATAGTCATACATAGCCTCTCTAAATAAAAATTACATATTCCAAAAACTACCTCTTTTTCCTATATTTCATCCTTTTACACCATATTCAAATTCATTGTGGAAGTACTTCAAACCATCCAGCCAACTTAAAAAATTATATTTTTCCATGTTTTAATTTACACTATCATGAAATACCATCATTGGATTTCACCCATCCCACCTCATTCTCCAATATAAGTTACTTTCATATTATAAAAAGATAGTTTCAAAGCTTATAGACTAGTGTCCCAAGTTGCAACATAAATATTGAAACCTTAGTCATCAATCATGGAGACACCATAGAATACTTCCCTTAATCAATTAACATGAAACGGGTGCATCAATGGAAATTATTTTCCACATGGTCATGGGTTCAGATTCACTTAAAGTGTGGAAGGGGGAATCAAACCCTCCATCATCACTCATATGCTCTCTTCCTCTATGTGACACCAAAAAATATTTTTGTAAAAAGGGGTGATGGAATAATATGGGATATGTATTGGTATTATTTATTGATGGGATGACTTTCCTCTTAATGAATCTATGTACTCTAGCTTATTGGTCTTAAGTATTAAATTCTCCATAGATTGGGATGCCCCCTTTGGCTTTCAAATTCTTAGCTTCGTCACTTTCCTAGTTGTGGTCCTTTCTTCATTTCTCTCATATTCCCTCTACATTACAGATTGATCCAATGGTTGGTCACTGCTTTGGAAGTGCCTCTAGTGCATGATTTCACTTTCATTTCACAATGTTCTAGTGTTTTTTATGTGAACTAGGTTGGTGGGGGTCTTACTCCTATAAGGGGACTTTCCTATCTCAAAAAGGACTATGTTTTTGTCCTCAAGTGTTCATTCCATTATCTTTTATTTATGGATTATAAAAAATTGATGGAAACTTGAAGGAGCCTTAAAAAATGTGATAAAGCTCTAGAAACTTTACGAGAGAATTTTGAAGCTTCATGTACAATTTCAAGTTGTATGAAAAAATGATCATGAGAATCCTCTTAACTAAAACACGAAGAATTATAACATTGGAGGATGATTTGGTTTCATTTCAGAAGATTTTAGCTAGCATGGTAGAGAGGGGACTATACAGCTCTAGCCCATTAACTCCCTATGTGTTTTCAAAACATGTTTTAAAAAATACTTTGAATAGTCTATCCAAGCCCATTCCTCTAATTAGAGATGAAAAATCATAAGAAAAAATTCCAAGATGAAGATCTTCTCCTCTCTACAATACTTTTCAGCTTATGTATTTCAAAATAGTTAAGAGAGAAATTATTCTCTATAGGTATTACAATCATCATTTTGAACTACATCTCATATATTTTGAATGCACCTAGGTTTTTCATACTCTGTTGGATATCCTTTAGATTTCAATTTCGAATTTTGATAGATTATCCATAGTCCAATAAATCCCACTCTAGTTAATAATCCAAAAGATGATATAGAAAAAAATGTGAAAAACCCTCCATATGCTCATTCTTTGAAAAGTTTGAAGCTGGATCAACTAAGTCTTGTACTAAATTGACCAACATCTCCCCTTTTTATTGAAACAATGGAGACTCATTCTAGTAAGAAAAAATATGGTACCAATAAAAACATCTAAAAGTTTTTATGAGTCGAGAACATTTTTTTTTTAACAAGAATAGTTAATGTATTTATTGCCAAAAGTGGAGGAAGCTCCTATTACAATCGATAGTTCTTTTAAAAATTGAGCAATGAGAATGAGTTGATGGTAGTCCCCTCTCCTAAGCCTAAATTCAAAAGTTCTACGAGTTCTTTGGCTATTCTTATTTTCAGTCTTACATTTTATCTCTAGAAGAGAAAATTCCGCGACCTTTTCCATATGTTTTTCTTTTTCGTGTTCCTTAAGTTTGTCATTCCTTCTGCTATTGTTCATTCTTCTTAATTTTCCTTTGGCCTGGTGTTCCCTCAGCCCGTTGTTCCTTCGGAAGTTGTTCCTTTGAACTGTTGTTCCTTTTTCTTGCTATTTCTATGGGTGTTGTTTGTTTGACCTTCTGTTCCTTCAGATGTTGTTCCTTCAGTTTGTTGTTCATTCGACCTGCTGTTCCTTTGGATGTTGTTCCTTCTGTTGTTGTTCATTTGACCCAATTTTTCTTCAGATGTTGTTCATTTTGTAGCTATTCCTTCTGCTTGTTGTTGCTTCTAAAGCTGTTTCTTCTGATGTTGTTCCTTTTGATTGTTGTTCTTTTTCTTTGTTGTTCCTTAATCCATTTATTGTTCCTTCTACTTTTGTTTTTCCTTTGGCCTGCTATTCCTTCGAATGTTGTTCTTTCTTCTACAAATCCTTCTGCTTGCTGTTCCATTTGGTGTTGTTA
This sequence comes from Pinus taeda, assembly GCA_000404065.3. Taxonomy (NCBI): domain Eukaryota; kingdom Viridiplantae; phylum Streptophyta; class Pinopsida; order Pinales; family Pinaceae; genus Pinus; species Pinus taeda. Next base: position 14,956 of record APFE031384787.1, on the reverse strand, counting down.
CTTATGTTGTTGTTCATTCTAGTTGTTTTTCTTTCTATGGCTATTCCTTCTACTGTCTACTGTTGTACATTCTGGTACTGTTTCTTCTACTTAATAGTCCTTGTGCTTCTTATTCCATCTGCTTGGTGCCTGGTGATCCTGAATGCGACTTTCAAGGTACCAAATACCATTCTCCCTCTGAGAAGTAGATCTACCTTCTAAAGACTGTCTAAGTCAAAGGATGAAACAAGCAGTGTCCTCCATTAAGGGTAAGGCTACCTTGAGACAGTAGACATCCTTTATTTGCCAGTGAGTCCACTTGTTTGCTTAAATCCTGCAAAATATGGTATGAGTCAACAATGTCGAGGCCCTTCAAAGTGTTTCGAATTCTCTGCAAGGTTTTGTTTAAAGCTAGGTTACTGAAATAATCTTTGGAGTTTAAGAGCTTTATCTTAACCTTCGAGTCTCCAAACATTTGGATTTTTTGTAATCTAACTCCTTTGCAATCTAGCAAGCTTTTAGGAGGCTGTAACTCTCTACTTGGTTGTTCGAACTTATGCCTAGGCCCCAACTGAAACTAGTTTTCTTTGATCTGTCTGGGGAAAGAATCAATCCTCCTATGCCTGCAGTGCTTAGATTCCCTTTGGACACTCCATCGAAGAAGATAGTGCCTTTTGGGTCCCCTGCCACCATTTAAGAAAGTCACCTGCAGTGAGATGCATGCATCAAGTAGGATCTTTCATCGGTTTGTTGATTGAATGTTTCCTTTCTCCTGGCACGTAGGGTCCAAGCCACATATAGACTTTTGCAGATAGTGTAAAGGAAAAAGCTACATTATTTATTAATTCCAACAAGAGATCTCTTACTTTGGTAGCCACTTCCACTGATTTCGGGATCCTATCATTAAAACACACACACATTTTGAGCCAACCACACTTTCCACCAAAGGCATTTTGGAATAGCTTGCCAAATGTTTTTCCAGCCTGCATTTTTAGATTTTTTCTCAGGGTATTGGTCTGCCCAGGACGTGTAGAGAGCAACAACTAAGATCTGGGAGGGGGTGGGTACACTAAGTCCATGGGGAACCATCTTCCAAAATTCTTGAGTGAAAACAAAGTCAACCAACAAATGGTAATAGGTTTCGATAGTAGAAGTGCATAGGCAACATCTAAAAGGCTCGTGCAAGCCTCTTTTATTCATATTTTCTCATTTTAGTTCCTTTTTATGCATAAGTAATGAAGTGAATAAATTCCCTTTGGAAGGAAAAAGGGAGATCAAATGGATTTCCAGAGCTTCACTGTTAGCAAAGATGCATGTGTGGCTTGTAATGACCAGAATCCTTGAGCTGTTGTATAAATTCTGGTTCTTCTCCACCCACATTTATCTTTGGATGTACGATGGACAGGGGCGAGGCCGGAAAGTTCTACACAGAGCAAGTTTTTTTCTATTTCTAGAGGTTCAAGGACTCCTGGAAAAGTCCATCCTGCCCAATTCCCTTTGGTGCCCCAAGAATATATGTATGCCAGCCAGAGGAGCCCTTTGTTCACTAGCGAGATATTTAAATCATTACAGGAATTTAGGGTGGCCAATGGGCCATTCCCTTGAATGGCACCATCCCAAAGTAATGTTCTCTGCCCATTACTTGGTATTCTGTATAAATTCTATTGTATATGTTCAATGCTTCTTCTCACTAAATTCCAAATTGTTGTTCTTATTGGAGTAGAGGTAGTAGTGAGGTTTCTGAGGGAGCCTCTCTTTAGGTATTTCTTTTAGAGGATCTTACTAACATGATGATTTTTATCTGCATACAATTCCCATATGATTTTTCCACCAAGAGCTAGATTTGCTAAGCCTGGTTCCCGAATCTATAACCCACCTTGCCGAAGTGGTCTATTTAGGATATCCCATCTTACCAAATCTAATTTGCTCTGATTTCCCTTACCCCCATTCCATAGGAAGTCCCGAAGGAGTTTGGAGATATGTTCCATTATAGGCTTAGGAGCTAGCAGAAGGGAAGACTGGAAGATGGGAAGGGCGGAGAGGACTGCCTTTATCAAAACCAACCTCGCAGCCTTTGTTAGCCATTGGCCTCCCCAATATGCTATTTTTGATTTTATCTTGCTAATTACTTTAGTCCATAGGGAGGGAGGGCTTTGTCCCAAGGTTAAGTGAAGGAATAGATATTTGATCTTTTCCCACTTGTCATACCCAAGGAATCCCAATATGCAGGAAATTCAAAGGATAGTTGGGTGAGGTACATTCCTGCCATAAACCACACTTTTTGTTTTATTGATCAAGGCTCCTATGATTAAATAGAATTGTTGAAGGATTTCTTTGAAAGCCTTTGCTATCTTAATGGAGGCCCCTCCCAAAAGGAGAGATTCATTCTCAAAGAGGGCATGATTTATAGGGTCCATCCCTCTTGCTACCTTGATACCTGGAATAGTTACTACTTCCATTTCCGCTGTCAACTTTCTGTTCAGGGATTCTGCCAACAAGATATAAAGAAAGGGTGACAATGGGCATCCTTGGCAGAGCCCTCTAGGATCTTGGAAGAAGTCAGAAGGTCTACCATTGACCAAGGCGGCTATCCAAATTCTGTGTGTGCAAGATTTTATCAAGTTGACAGAATCAGTACTAAAGTTGAAGGAGAAGAGGATTTTATAGAGAAATGAGAGTTTAACTCAGTCAAAAGAATTTGACATATCCAACTTGATGAGCATACCTTTTTCCATTTTGGAGTGGCTAGAGTGGATGGCTTCTTACACTTGGATCACATTGTCTATGAGGTGCCTTCCTTTGATGAAACCACCATGTAGAGGGGAGATCAGGTTCCCTAATAGAGGCTTGAATCTATTGGCTAAGAGTTTGCCAAGGATCTTGTAGGAGGCTTTGCATAGATAGATTGGTCGAGATCTGTCGAAAGTCTCAAGGTTACCTTCTTTCAGGATAAGGGAAATGAAGGTGGAGTTGGTGCACCCTCCCACTTTGGCTTTCTTTTGAAAGGATTTTACCATTCGGAGAAGATCGAGTTTTATTATGTTCCAACAAGCTCTGTAGAAATGTATGGTGAAGCCGTCCGACCCAGGTGATTTGTCTGGTTGCATTGACCAAATGACATGAACTATCTATTTTTTAGAAAAAGGCTTCATTAAACCAGCATTTACATCTACAGTGACAAGTGGGGGGATGTTTTATAGGAGGTTCAGCAGCCAGGTCATCATCAAAAGAACCATCCTCCTGGAACAGATTCTGATAATGGATTGTGGCTACCTATTTTATGAGATCCTGTCCTTTGATAACTTCCCCCTCCCTATTGGATATTTCAGAAACATGATTATGAGAGAGTCGAGCTCTACATTGTTTGTGAAAAAAGACTATGTTTCTGTCTCCAGCTTGGAGCTAGAGGCTGCGAGACTTTAGGTGCTCGTATTCCTCTTCGTGTCAAAAGGAAAGAAAGGAATTGAACTGGCCATTCTGTTCAGTGAGAAGTTGTGCTCTGGTGATTTCAGATCCTTCCATGCCTAGTTGAATCTCAGCTGAATCCTGAACTGTCTTTTGTCTATGACTCATAGAAGTGAAAGGGGTTTTTTGTTTTCCCAAGCTTTTAATGTAGACTTAGTGGGTTTGAGTTTTTTTTCACACACGAAGCTGTGGGATCCTTCAACTGGTTGCACCCAAACGTTAGCCACTATGTCCATGAAGCCCTATCTCGACACCCAAAGAGGGTTGAGTCTAAAGGGAATAGGTCCGAAGTCCTCCTCTTTCTCTATCAACAGTGAGATGGGGTTATGATCAGATGTTATTTTGGGTATAATTTTGGAAGAGATTAAACGCTTCCCCTCTAGCAAATTACTTTGAACTAGAAACCGATCTAAACAAGTAGCAATGTTGGCATTTCCAACTCTATTGTTGGTCTAGGTATAACGAAATTTCTTAGGTTTGTGGTCTAGAAAGTTCCATTCGAGAATTAGAGACTACACCAAGGCATGGAAGGGATCTTTACCCCTTACTCCACCCTTTTTCTCATGTGGGTCTAGATTGATGTTGAGATCCCCTGCTAGAATGATGTTTTGGGGGGCATAGATTTCTAAGAAGTCTGAGAGAGAATTCCAGCAGTTCTTCTTTTCCAAAAAATGAACAAGAACATAAATATTGAAGAGATCTAGAGAAATCTTACTTGGGAGGTGAAGAAGATCTATATATATCTAGTGTTGGGTTGCAAAAGAAATTTCAAGCTGGAACATATCCTTCGACCATAGGGTTGTGAGGCCCCCCGAAGTACCTCTGGCATTGACCGCTTTTCTTGAGTTCTTTCTCCATTTGGTTTGACTTAGAGATAGAAGAGCATCTTCTTATATCTTTGTCTCTTGGAGTAGGAAAATATCTGAGGTTTCCATTTTTAATAGGTCTTTTACTACTTCAGCTTTCAGAGGGTTTCCCAGACCCCTGCAATTCTAAGAGACAATATGTAACATTATTTACTAGAAGAGAGCAGTGCAGACCTACCCTTTGAGGGTCTGGTCGTTGTGTTCCTACCTAGTGACATTTCGATTGTGGACTATCTGCCCTGAATCTTTAATATCTCCACCTCTTCTTCTCTGATCTCCTTGCAAGATTTCCTTCCTACCTTTTTGTTGGATTGCTTAAGAGGTTCATATTCGAAAGAACTAGGACTATCTATCAACTTTTTCTTTTTGGTCATTTCTGCATAAGAGGGTGGGGAAGTGGCACCTATTGGTGGACCTTGATTTTCCTATAGGATTGCATCTATACAAGTGGTTTTTTTAATGGCTTCTACACTCCGTTCCTGAGATCTTGAGTTTATTTTTGCGTCTATTGTCTATTCCATATTCTGTTGCACCTTTCTAGTTGGTCTTCTGGAGGGTTTAGAGCAGCAAAAGGATTTGTTGAGATGGTGGCATTTGCAGTGGCTTGATCTTTAGTTAAACTCTTCCCAGCAGAGGGTCCTCTAGTCTCTGGGTTCCCTACTTTCCTTTTTCCTTTGATGGTCTATTTAGTAGTGGTGGTTTTTCTGGCTTGTGTCCACTATTCACCCTTTTCTTTTTTCATATTCTTCTTGTAGTTTCGAGCAAAATGACCATAGCCATGACAATGTCGGAACCTGAATGGGAGCTATTCATAGTCTAGTTCTTGAATGTGAGACCACCCAACTATGGTCAACCTAATCACCTCAGGCAGTCCTATCTCTAGATCGAATTCAACACATATTCTGGCACACAAATTCCGTTCTCTCCTTTCATCCCTATCAATGTATTTTCCTAATTTGTTCCCGATTATTTCCATAGGTACGGGGTTCCAACAATGAAGAGGAAGGTGGGGTAACCTTACCCAAACAACGAAGGTTGATAGAGCCTTGGTGGGCCCATGAAATATGGACCCACAAATTCGGAAGATGACGTCTTGATCTTCTGCTAATTTGAAAACAAAAACATAATAACCTTTGCCTACCATGTGGCTTCGTATTCCCTTGGAGATAAGGGGCCTCTAGTTTCACTAGACCCATCCATCAATAGCTTTGCCATAGGGCTAGAGACTTTTGAATTGACCAATGAACCCTCGTTCAGCCAAGTTCAACATAGTTCAGCATGGTTGTTCCCTAAGTAGCTCTACCGAAGGGATGGGTTGAACTTTCTTAACAAATTTCTGCTAGTTCGATTTTGCTTTCCTCTTGCCATAGGAGGGTACCAATCTCTTGAAGGTAGCAATATCAGGAGGGGGGTAAGGGGGGCCCCCTTCGACATCCATACTAGTTGGACTCAAAATTTTGATGAAGAGGCTCACTGGACAGAGCTATCTCCACTCACTGGTTGGTCTCATTAGCGGAAGGCTGCCGAGAGAGCTCTGCAGGAGCGATGACGGCACGTGCTCCAAAGTAATACCCTAACAAAATATAGATGGAATTAAAGTTTACTTCTTGTATTATCTTATGTTCGTCAAATATTAACCTCGATTCGAGAACATTTTTTTTTAATTACACACCAAATTCAGTTCAATTGTTGGAAGGCAGTGATGACTTCTCTCTCCCTATTTATCTACAATGTAAATATCAAACCCATTACATTCATTCTTTAGATGGTGTTTATTCTCTTGCATTCCTATGCTTGATGTTGGAACCAAATTACCATTTCTTAGTAATAGTTATATGGTTTCCAAGTCTAAATATAAGTTGCAAATACTAGTTTGTTTATCCTTTCACATGCATTAATTCCTCCCGAACAACTAATAGGAAATTTTCCATTTTGCGGGCATCATTATAGTAAGTCCAATTACTTTAATATTGTTAAATACAAAATTAGTATTTCTATATATCATATGTGCATAAATTTTTAATTCTTCTAGAAACTTTAATATGAAAACATGTTATATATCAGTGGTCATCCATAAGCACATGGGAATATTACAGGGCTCGTATATAGTTGTAGTTCGTTGTTATTTAGTACAAATTATTCCTGGAGAAATATTTTAATGAAATAGATTATTTATGAAATGGAAGGAATCTAGATTGTTGTTATGCATGTGATATATAGTTTTTACCTTGGCGAGGAGATATAAATAAGCTATACTTTTTATAAACTACTAATTTCTCTCTAAAAAAATTCCTTGCATTAGGTCTACTTTTAGATGCCCTCCTTGAGCATATGAAAATTATGATTGAGTAATTGTATTTTTGAATTCTCAATGGAACTAATATAAATGTGCTTCTTAAATTGACATTTTTATCATAAAGTGGTTTGGTGGAATTTTTATTACTAATGAAAAAATTATTGTGGTACTTTTAACATTTATTGTAATGATATTATTTCTTGTGCAATATATGATGGTGAATACTTTTTTATTATAATTATCTTTATCATTTTACTTATTTATTAAATAAAGGGTCTATGGTAGGATTTATAAAATTAATGTGGACACAATATTCCTTGTGGCTTATGAAAAATCTAACCACTAAAGTTCTATAAAAAAAAAAAGTAGCTTTTTCTTTTAAACCTTTACTTTCAATAATATTTTTTCTTTTGCAACTATGATATTGGAGCTTTTTTTATTTTAATTTATATATTTTTTAATTATTTTTTATACATACATGGTATATAATAGGATTTTCAAATTGAACAAAAACACATAATAATTATTGATATTGATATGAAAGGAGTGAATACAAAGTACACATTTAATATTTATCATTGTGGTATTTTGTAAATGGTATTAATCAATTAAATTATGTATAATGCACCGAGTTGGGATTTTGAAAGAATTCAAAGTTTTTTGATGAACAATTCTTTACATTTAGAATGTAATATTATAACCACAAGAATGTCCCAAGTAATGATATCTGCAAGCTTATTATTTTTAGCTCAACTCAATCACATAATTCAGATATTTAACATACATTGGAATTTTAAAATTCAAAATCCATATAACAAGTGTCAAAACCAAACACATTGTTTTAACTAGTGCTTCTTTACATATATATCGATTATCCAAAATATATTAATGTACATATAAAATTCAAATAGATATAAACTATTAAAAATCAAAATGTAAACCCTTGAAAAATATGCAAGAAAATTTATCTAAGTATAAACAACCATGTTGACCATTCAGAATAAGCACACAACCTAAATACAAAAAGATTAGCTGAGATCTTCTTCCATCAACCATAGAAATTTTCATTATATTTACATCATCCATTTCATATATATATAAATGTTATGAATTGCCCATCAACACATGCAAGGCATCCATTAGAATTATGTCACTTGAAACTCATCCTCATACTATAAAACATTAAAAGATATGAAACATTCAGTTCCCATAAACATGCCACACAACTTCTTGAACCAATAATTTGTTGGCATTATGATGTATGTGTTATACATGATGGCAACTGACTTATAGAAGAACAACTCCCTTGTATATGGTAACTAGATGAATATACATAAGAGATATCAGATGTGATAGAATACAAGACAGTAGTGTTTACAGATGTGATGAAATGTAGGGAAGCTTCAAGGAATCAGTTCAGAAGGAAACCCACTCAAATGAAAGATCACAGTATACTAGGTTAATAGCACAAAGTTACAGATCAGACTGCACAGAATGAAGAAAGAGAGGTATACGCAGGTTCACCATTGGCCAGGCCACGTATACATGTAGGTTCACTGTATACAAGTTGCATATACATACACATGCACTTTCACAAAAGGAAAAGAATGTATACCTTGGAAAACTAAGTTTTTGGTCTGAAGTATTTGTTCCATGGTATTTTGATCCATGGTATTGGTCCATGGCATTTGGTCCGAGGTATTGACCCTAGGTATTTGATCCAAGATATTGGTCCTAAGTGGTTTTGGTCCATGGTATTGAGAAAGGCCTAAAACTATAAAAGGAGGAGAAGGTCATTAGGCCAAGATACACAAGCATTGAATATCTAATGAAGTGTGAGATCTAGTATACAGATTATTGGGTTATGGTGCATTACTGGATCTGAACCAACGAGGGACCTTAGCATTTGATGAAAGATAAGATCTAATGATGTATCAGGATCTCAAGGCTTGAAGTGAATTATCTTTATGTGATTTGATCATGTATCTAAATAACTAGGGCATGTTTTAGTTTGTAAATATGATGATCTGGGTATCACTGAAGTCTGGAATAATTGTAATGTTTAAGTCATTATTTACAAATCTGTATGCATGTTCACTTTAGAAAAGGAGTGTATACACACTGGTTCTCCATATCAAAGCAACGTATACATCATAAATTTCATTTGCAGATCTGTACGCTGGTTCACTTTGAGGAAAGCACGTATGTATGTAGGTTCGACACATGGAAGTATCGTATACCTTATAGAATATGATTTAGTTGCTTCTATTTGTTGCTGCAGTCTTCTGGTTTCTAGCTTGGGTTTTGGTTACTATATTCTGGTGACAGTATTCTGAATTATCAGATTGATGGGCTGTCAAAGTGATTGATTGATTCTGTTGTGGTTGGTTCAAAAGGTGATTGGTTGATGTAGATATATTTGATATCATGTTGTTGATGGATCTAGCCTAAAAATGTATGAAACGTGGTCCCTAGAAGAAAAACGAGAAGGTCGTAGCCTTCTATAGGTTGATGCCTACGTACTAGTAAACACATCAGGTAGTAAAAGAGCTAGGGGGTTGTAGAATCTAGAGAACGAGAGAGGGTTGTAGCCTTCTATAGGTAGATGCCTGTGTACTGGTCTAAGACTACACCAGTACAAAAAAATTGTAAACATAATTTTCTTATTAAAAGAAGACAAACACGATTGCAGCAGGCAATTTTCACCCACATTGGGTTTCCACCTTATATCTTAGTGTTCATGTGTGTTTCTTATGTGTGATTCTTTAATCTGTTTTTACTACATTGTTTAATGAATTCTTGATATATTGGTTAAAGTTCAATACATGACAATTTGGGTAAATGAAAAGATCTCTGCATATATGCTGCTTTCATTAAGTACAGTCGCGTATACATGCTAGTTCACTGAGCTAAAGTAGCATATACAAATCAGTTTTGAAAATTAAATTATTGATCTAATAATACTAATTCAAACCCCCCCTCTCAGTATTATTTCCAACAATTGGTATCAGAGCAGGTCCTTCAAAAGAAGCTTTATTGCTTGAAGGAAGATCCATCATCATGAGTAATCAAGAAAGCGGGGGATCCGTTAGACCAGCAATATTTGATGGGAGAAAATTTGTTTATTGGAAGGTCAGAACCACAACCTATCTTCAATCACTTGGAACAGATATCTGGGAAATCATGGAAGGATGATATACATTTCCATCAGTTATTCTTGTAGATATAGCAGGTAAACAACAATATGAAACCAATGCCAAGGCTGTCAATACATTATTGAGAAGTCTGTCACAATCAGAGTTTGTCAAAGTTATGCAGCTCAAATCCACCAAAGAAATATGGGACAAAATCACTGTTACGCTAAAATTTGTCGCCATGACTATTTGCAGTTAGTATGGCTCCATCAACTATCATACTATCCTCCTTGGCAAGTCTCATACCTCTGCTCTCCATGTCAGACATCAAGAAAGAGAGAAAGTCTTTAAAAATATATTTATCTCTGGGTACGCAGTTTCTCTCAACCTTACCTTCATGTACGCAACCCAAGTTCACAATACCTGTGTACTTGTACGCTCTGTATGTAAAGGGGTGGATGCGTACTCCTATAAAGGTCAAAAGGTGTGAGTTTCATCTTCAAAAAGTTACTTGTGGTCATTTCTAGAGCATTCTAGAAGCGTGTTCGACGTGTATTGAGCGCCTCCAGATGGTTCATGTATCCCTATGAAAGAGGAACTTATCCCATCAAGAGGGGAGCTACCCCATCCTAAGAGGGGCTTATCCCATTGATGGTGGACCTGATTAACTTCCTCTAGAGCACTATAAATACAAACATTGGGCCAGAAGGAGGAGAGGTTAAAAGCTGAATATTCCTAAAGGTAGATGCTGTTGAAATTAGGACTTCCTCGTAGAAGCTTGTGAGGAGAGATTCCTATCCTTTCTTGTTTCATTTGGAAGTGGGTGAGCTTATCAAAGTAAATGAAAACTCTTGCTAGACCCTGGGAGGGACCTATACAACACCAAGGCTCAGGTTGTAATGGTTTTTTTTGTTTCCTATTAATACAAATAAGTCCATTCTTCTCAACAATTTGTTATTTATGAGTTGTTTCATATACTCCTTGGTCTGTATGTTAAATATGTTTTATTTTATGAGATATTCAGGTGCTATTTAATCGTTTTATTGTTAGTGAATGCAGGTTTCGGAGAGAAGGAGGAGCTCATCCGGATCGACGAGGCTGGACTACTACAATAGCGTTGGACTATAGGTAGGATCTAAACACTTGATTTCTTGTATGGTAAATGCATATTTATAGAAGGATTGTTCTTAATTGTCTTGTTTGTCACTAAAAAGCCTTAAGCTTCTAGGGAGGTTGGTTTTGTCCGCAAGATTAACTCTTTCCGCATGACAAATTGGTGACTCCACTGGGGACTCCATTGATGTGAATGATTTTTCCTTTGTGCGAAACTTTGATTTGAGAAAAGTCATTTCTTTTCTGGTTTTTTACTGTTTGACTGTGTATTTGGGTGGGCTAGCTTAGGGTTAAATTAGATTTTAGTTTTTCTTGGTTTTTCCAGTAGTACGCACCCTCTGAGTTGAGCACAGTGTGTACCTATACGCACTGCAGCTTTGTACACAGAGCGTACACGCACCTGTGCAAACAGGCTGCCTGCGTACCCTGTCAAAAATTAAGAAAATTTCAATTTTTCCATTTGTCCTCTTAGATTTTGTTTTTTATTAGTTTTTACTGCCCAGATCCACTGGTTACCTGTCAGAGATCTTCACCTGAACTTGTTTCGTTAGCGTCAAGAGTTTTAGTGAAATTCATAGAAGTTCTAGCCCTAGGGTTTGATTTTTGCATTGGTCCTGTAGTGAATTTAGCTTTAGAAGTTGAGAAACCTTGGATCTCTCTGGTTTTATCGGTCTTCTTAGCAGTTGGACCTGTCATAATGTCTACCTATGTGAGCAACCTACCTTTGTGTTGTCTCTTTGCAGAATTTCGAAGAAGCTTGTTGATTGAGTTGTGAATTTCATTCTTGAGAAAAAGAACAAAAGAATTTGATTTTTGTTTTTGACTGGTTTATGATTCTGCATGAGCTGGTCATTGGTTTGATTGTTGCTGAGTAAAACAACCTAGAATCATCTTTGTAGGCTTTTGCCTCGTTAGATTTTCTTTTAGGTAAATTTCCTTTTAATTTTCTTTTGAGTGAGTGTTTCATATATTTTTATAAATTTTGAGATTGCTTTTTGTTAGAATAGTTTTATATGCTTTGTTAAATAGAAAAAATACAAAAACATCTCCTTTGAAAAGTTTGTTTTAAGTAGTGTTTGAAGTATTTTGAAAGAGAAAGGAATTTTCGTGCAAGTAATGAGTGGTCATGTGTTGTATGCTTGGAAAAGATAAAGAGATTGTTTCTTTGATTGTCTGATAAGAAAGTTGCTTTTATCAATTTTGCATTTTCCAACTCTCTTAGCTAGGGAATTCATTGAAAAAGAAAGTAGTGTAAATCATCCTAAGTGCATCTTTTTAGTGGATTTGAGTCGAGTCTACACACCATCAGTTTCATCTCCGCTACCTTTTGTCTTAAAGAAAAGCCATAAAATTAACGCTTAAAGTAAAATCAACTTAGTAGCTTTTCTTTTACTAAGGCTCTGAAGCACCAATATAGATCAAGCTAGTGCCTTGGAGTAGGAGAGTAATTAACTCTCCAAGACAGCAAAACCAAACAAGTAGCTTATCTTGTGATAGGGTAAATCCAACAGTTGCATTTATACTCTGGGAAAGCTCTTCTTAAAGGAGAAGCACGAGCTCGTGTCCGAACCAGTGAGGGGATCAATCCTCCCTTGTTGGGAATGACGCCAGACACACACGTATTACAAACGGTAAACCTCAGATTATTGTTGAGGAGCCAGGGGATCACTTATCGGTAAACCTTGGATTGACCATTGTCAAGGAGCCGGTAAGGGGATTGAGCTTGTAACTCTGCCCTTGCGTGCTGTCGGAGTGTAGACTGTTCCCCCAGGTGTATTTGTTGCTGTTGGTAACCTTAGTGGCCATTATCTTAGGATTCTACCCAAGGTGACGGTGGAGGGAAGATCCCACTGTACCTGGAGCAGACGCCGGCTAGACTCACTTGGATTTTCTGGGGGGTTCACTTCACTCGAGACGGTTAAAGTGGAGGAACTTGGTCCAGTCTATTCATTAAGCAGGTTGCCGGGGTAACTGTTCCACCCGCTCTTTCTGTACTGAATCCTACGAGGTTGGATTTAATCACCAACTAGTGTTTTTGGTCCGGAAGTTACTGTTTGTGATTGGTTTGATGCCTTAGATTTTTAGGCGTGTGTTTCAAATTTGTTTGGTTCTTTAGTGACTTTAGGTGTTTTCTTTGAGATTTTACTTTGTTTTCGTGTGTAGTAGTTAAAAGTTTTAATTGTGGCTGAATTATCGAGACAGTCTTGTAGACTTCGGGGCGAGTCTCCTGAGTTGTTACTGTGGCCGATTTGTTGATGAGATCTCGTAGATTGCGGGGTGAACCTCCTGAAGGGGTCCCGGGTCATTAGGAAGGTTTGAAAATCCTTGTAACTCCTCCTAGTGGTAGTAGAGTAGGTTCACCTGAAGAAGGAGAGTCTTCGTTGGTAGTCCATCGAGATTACCAAAGTCTAGAAACAGGTTATAATCTTGAAGCTGTTGTGGTTTCCGAGCTTACTGGTAGTGTTTCATCTACTAGTGATATAGGTGAAGAACCTGAAATATCTGAACCTGTTGCTCCAACTTCTAGTGTTCTTGATTCACCTAGGGTAGAACGAGTCATCACCGAAAATCTTCCTTCTGGTTTGATTGCTATTGAAGAGCTTGCTCCAGAAGAAGAAATAGGTGTTTCTTACCTAGAAGATCTACCTACTCTTGATCTAAGAGAGCATGAATCCATATTTTACACTCCTCCTAGAAGTAATACTTGGTATCTTTCGTTAACAAATTATTTAGACAACTCAGTGTCAAGATTTTCTCCACCTCGTATTCCTTTTCCACCTGGAGGTTTTACTACTCCTGTATATATGTCTAGTCCGTCATCTCCGGAAGCCTATTTATATGGTGGTCCGTCTGTTCATACTGGGTATCAGTCCATTTCTGGTACTTTTTCAGGATCATCTCCTCGTCGTTGCAAAAAGTTGTTATCTGGAAGTAGTGGTAATAGTCAGTTGAGTGCAGAAGAAATTTTGATGATGTCAGGTCAACCTCAAGGCAGTCAGTTATCGCCTGGGGGGCAACCTCAAGGTACTCAATATGCGCCTGGGGGGCAACCTCAAGGTACTCAATATCTGCCTGGGGGGAAACCTCAGGGTACTCAATTTGCGCCTGGAGGTCGACCTCAAGGATAGTACATACCTACGGGACAGTGCATTCCTCAAGGTCAACCCCAAACCCAATATTTGCCCCAAGGTCAACCCCTGTATCAGTACGTACCCCAAGGTCAACCTTCATATCAGTATGCGCCCCAAAATCAATATGCTTACGTACCTCAAGGTCAACCCCAGTATCAGTATGTGCCTTAGGGTTATCAACCCCAAGGTCAGTATCAACCTCAAGGTTACCAGCCGCCTTCAGTCAACCGTATTATCAATGTTACCCTCAACCCGGTTATGGTCCTCCATATCCTCAAGGTCAATACCCTGGAAGGAATCTGGTGTGGGATCCTTCTCAAAATCAATAGGTTTTGCAACCGAATGTGCAGTCATCATCCCAACCTAGACAAGTCACTGGTCCATCTCAGCAACCCGTCCAGTCTACGGCTCCAACTTCTACACCTTCTGTAGTTTCTCAGGCTGGGCCTAGTACGCCTCGTACTCCACCTCAAATGTCTGTTGTGACTACTACAACATCTTCTCCATCTACCCCACCTTCTTCTGGAGTATCAGCAACTCCGGTTTCTACTGTTCCTGCATCTGCTCCTCAGAACTCTTTACCTCAGTCTGGATCTACGGTCCAGATGCCTGTAGGAAGTACGGTTGTTACTTCTTAACCTCAATTTGTTCAACCTCCGTACCAGGGACAGTACCAACCTCAATATGGTCCTACTGCGTAGCAACCAACCTACCAGTATCAACCGTATCCTGGGTACACTTATCAACAACCTCAACAACCCCAGTACGATCCGGTTAATACTGGTTTTCCGGGAGGATACAATATCCCAAACGCGATTCCTATTCCAAGTTATCCTAGATATCCTCCTCCCGGGGCCGGTTTAGTGACCCAGAATTTTAGGGATCTGAACCGGCAATTGCCATTTATCGCAACTTTGGATTTACCAGACTTGTCGCGCCTAACGAACGATCCAATCAATTATCTTCCGTTTT
>APFE031384775.1:1709-46848 GCA_000404065.3 Pinus taeda | reverse complement strand
TCCTTAATAGCTTTGACCAAAGAATATGCTTGTTTTTCCATGATCTGGTACTTGAGGGGTGCATCTCTAAGAGCTTTACTAAAGAAAGCAATGGGTTTCTCATTCCCTTGGTCATCTTTCTGTAGTAGAACTGCAGCAATTGTGTGTTGGGAAGCAAAGGAAAATATGATGAACTCTCTATCAAACTGAGGGTTGGTTAAGACAGGGGTTTGAGTAAGGGAAAACTTGATGCCTTCAAACGCTTGATTTGCCTCTACTGTCCATTTTACTTTTGAATCCTTTTTAAGCATGTTATTAAGCAATCTACTCAGCTCAGCTAGGTTTGGGATAAACCTTCTTAGAAAGTTGATTTTCCCCAAAAAGGCTTGTAATTCCTTTATATTCCTTGGATGGGGCATTTGTTGGATGGCCTGGATTCTGTCTAGGTCAATTCTGATGCTATCTTTAGAAATAATGTGACCCAGCAGTTTCCCTTCCTCTAGACCAAACAAGGATTTTTTAGGGTTTAAGGAAATTCCATATTTCCTACAAGTTCTGAATATCTGCCTTAGATGTTTCAAGTGGTCTTGGTCAGATTTAGAAAAAGGTGTGAGATCATCTAAATAAATGACAAGGAAGTCATGAATCTCTTTAGAAAAAGCAATATCCATTGCTCTCTGGAATGTAGCCCCTGCATTTTTCAACCCAAACGGCATTTTAACATATTTGAAGGTTCCCCATGGGGTTGTAAATGCTGTTTTGTCCTGATCATCAGGATGAACCAGGATCTGGTTAAAACCTGAGAACCCATCAAGCAAGGAAATCCTTGAGGCACCAACTACTCTCTGCAGGATGTGATCCATCTTGGGTAATGGGTAGTTGTCCTTTAATGATACTTGGTTGAGGTTTCTTAAATCAACACAGAGCCTAATTTCACCAGTTTTCTTCCTTGTAGGGACTAATTTTGAAATCCAATCAGAGAATCTGATTGGTGCTATAATGCCTGCTTTAAACATTTTTTGTACCTCTTGTTCCATTGCTGGAAGGAGCATAGGATTGTTTCTCCTCAGTTTTTGTTTAAAGGGCTTCTGATTTGGCTTGAGTGGGATGGTGTGTTGTATTACAAAGGTGTCATAGGATTTTAGATCCTCATAACTCCATGCAAACACATCTTGAAACTCTTTAAAAAGGTCAATGTATTTGGGCTTTTGGTCAGGAGGTAATGCAGTAGATAGTTTTACGATTTTGGGTTTTTCAATTGTCCCAATGTTATGCTCTTCTATGGTAGTGTTCAGGGGCTGCAATTTTGGTTTATTGGGAACATCATTGGAGTCAAAAATGTCTTCCAAGGGAGCTAAACCTATTGGAAGAAAATTATCCTTTAATTGTATCACCTTAGTTTCATAATCAGATGTATCCTCATACTTACCTTGTTGGATTTCTTGTATGTTGTGTTGGTTGAAGATTGTAGGATGTAGCATTTGATTAGCTGTTTTGGGTGATATTGCTTGGTTATTGTGTTTACCATGTATTTGTGGTTTATTTTCTGTCTCAAGTATTTTTGATTGACTTGCTGTCTCAGTGTCTATGTTTAGACCTGAAAACTCTTCTTGTAAAGTCAGAAAATTGTTGATTTGTGTGTCATTATCAAACACCTGCCAGTCCTTTATATTGTTTGGGACAGATGGTCTGTGTTTTACTTCAGCTATGAAACAGTGATGGGGCTCAAAAGGAAGCTTGCAGGTACTTGCAAACGTGGCTAAACTATGAGCATGGAGGTTTTGAGCCATAGGAATTTTGGTGATTTGGAATTCGGTGAAGGACTCTAATAGCTCAATAACAGCAGACCTATAAGACCTGAGTCTTTTGTCATTGGTAACAAAATTGCCTTTCAATTGTTGGACAACTAGGTCAGAGTCTCCTAGGATTGATACTTTCATGGCTTGTAGGGATTGTATTAATTTGAGGCCTAGTAGGAGAGCTTCATACTCAGCCATGTTGTTAGTGCATTTGAAGTTTAGTCTATAGGCTCTGCCTTCTGCATGGCTGTTTTGTTTATTATGTATCCAAACTCCAGCTCCTGCCCCTAATTTGTTAATCGATCCATCGAATTCTAGGAACCATAGGATCTTCTGTTTTAGGGGAGTTTGAATAGTATCTCTGTGGTCTGGACTTATGAGTTTGAGTTTAAGCCCTTCATTTAGTTTGACTTCTAGGGAAATTTTCCCATTTGGTAGGATCAACTTTGTGTTTAGAGGAACAGTTTGTTTGTTAGACTCTTGATCTTGTTTAGGTGTCTTGGTTTCCTCATTATTTGGCTTGTCCTCTAGAATACTTCCATCTTTTGACTCAACCAATGTTTCTAAGTCAGGATTTCCTTCATTGATATTCTGATCTGTTTTGCTTATCTGGATTTCTTCATTGTTTGTGTTACCTGTATTGTCATTGAAAAAAATATATGAATCTATGTCAGAATGGACAACATATATGGGGAAGTTTTGAGGCTTTTCCTCAGTGCTGACCATGTACTTCATGAGCGATTCTCTGTATAGTCTCTTGGGTTGACCAAAGACTATAATTGTAGCATATGACATGTCCAGTTGAAGGGACCCTTGAAGTTTAGCCCCCCATGATCTTGATAATAACATCCCATACTTGGGTGGGATATCAGCAACAACAACATCCATCAGGATTGTTTTGTTTGGGTATTGAACCAGGGATACACATAAGTCTTTTATTAGGCCTAGACATTTAACTTGGCTGGAATCAAATGAGAACAGGTCCTTGTATGGCCTAGTAATATCTAAATTCAGCCTTTCCATGACCGATTTTGGCATCAGGTTATGAGAGGCACCTGAGTCAAACATTGCATTGTGTAATATCTTGTCATGGATATGCAAGCTAACATAAAACGGTAATATCCCTGTGCCTGCTGTTTTCCCATCCACCTCTGGACCAAACAGTAATTCAGGGGCGTCATCCAACACATTGACATTGTCTTTATTTTGAGTGAGTTGGAGGGACTTCTCAATCTGTTGTTTATAGATGTCATGCTTGGCTAGCTCTGCAAGAGGAATGGCTATTTTCAGTTTGCCAATTTCAGCTTCCAAGTAAAAGGGTTTTTCAGATTGGACCTTAGTGTTGTGGGTGACCACCTTTTCTTTGTTTAGTAAGGTTTCTTCCCAATCCTTGTATTGATCTTGGGGCTGGTGTTTTTCATTCACCTCTTGAGGCTTTTTAGTTGGAGTAGGCTGTACAGATGATGCAACTAGTGGCTTCTGTGTTTGTTCAGTAACTTCTTCAATAGTTACTTCCTTTGTGAGTGAATCAGTTGTATTCATTGGTTCTGTTACTATGGCACTCTTGGACTACAGTCTATCCTTTGTTGTTCCAGGCTATGTTATGTTTACAGTCCTGCTTCTTAGTTTGTATTGTTTATGAACTTCATAAACAACTGTGTCATAGCCTTGTTTGAAGTCAAATGACTCACCTGACTTGGTTTGGCATTGTTTACTGTCTTCATCTTCATGATATTCTTGACTTAGGAAGACTTGGTGCTCATCATTAAGGCCCATTAGGTGGATATGGGTATCATCCACTTGTTCATCTGAAGTGGATGTTTCAGCATAGTTTTCCTGAAATGGAGGTCTTATTTCTGGATCAGTATTGGCCTTACCCACATTTAGGTTCTGATTTCTCCTAAAGTTTGGATTTCGGTTAGGGTTGTTTTGTGGTGCTTCCCATGATGAATTTCTTTCCACAGATTCCACTCTGTCACCCAACCTCTTCATACCAGAGATTATTGCATCCAATTTCTGGACAAAGGCTGAGGGTTCCTCTTTAAAGGCAACTCTTTTTTCCAATCTTGCCCTGTTCCTCTTAGCGATTAGGTTTGCCTCAACTGTGACAGCAACTTTTTGTGCTTCTTCAAGGGTCTGAGGGGCTCTTTCTTTCAATTGATAAGCCATATCAGGGTCAAATCCATCAGGGAATTTGTATAAGGCCAAATCAGGGGAGGTCTCAGATTTTGAGGTATAGCATTATAGACATTATTGAACCTAGCACAATATTCCAACACTTTTTCCTGAGGACCTCTTCTAATCACATCATACTCACCAAGTATATGTAACGGGTCCTTCTTTTTCTCCCATCTATTTGTGAAGGATTGGTAGAGCTCATCAGGGGTAGTAATGATGTTTGCAGGCAGAGATCTAAACCATGTTCTTACATCCCCTGTTAGGCTTTGAACAAATATTCTCATCCTTACAGTTTCATCATCTATTTCATAATTTTCAAAGTGATCTTGCATTCTCTTAGCATGTTGGATAGCAGAATAAGGGCCAGTGGAGTCAAAGTATGCTATTTTGGCTTGGTAGTCTTGAGGTAAGCCACTGGATTGGCTGGTAATTGCAGAGGTGCATATCTGGCCATATTTGCTAGGTTCTGGGGGTTAAGTGGAACAACTGGGACAAGGGGAACAACAGGTACCACAGGGATAACAGGTATTGAAGGTATAACAGTGTGGGGGAAGAGAAATCGTGTGGGAGAAGAAGGGATCAGTGGGGGACTTTGGGATGTTGATGGTGAACTAGGGGAATTGGGGGTGGAACGGAATAGGACCTTAACTGGTGTGGGGATTGAGTTGGGAAGCTCTGGCTGTTGACTGATGTCAGCAAGATGATCTTGTAGTTGCTGGTTCCTAACCAATCTGGGGATGGTATTGGGATTTTCGAAGATAGTGGGAGGGTTGGGATCGGGGTTATTCCTTGTGTACCGGAGGTTCTTCTTGGGAGCCAGTTTCTAAGCTAGTCCTATAAAATTTTATGAAAGTTTTGTTTAACAGGGACCGGTCAGGAGCTTTAAAAACTCTGGGTATCTGTATAGTGTGAAAAGAGGTCTGGTTCAGCTCTTCCTTAAGGTTAGAGGTGTCTTAACTGATATTCAGACTGTGAGTGTGATTTCTTGACAGATTTTAGGCTTTAGATCTTAAGATCCCCAGTGGAGTCGCCATTTATGTTAACACCCAGGTTGTTCTCTTTGACTCCCTAAGAGAATACGGCCGGGGTAACCACTAACCAAGCTTTGGGCTGCAGCTTCTAGCCCAGCTGCAGTCAGAGAGGGCTCTCTCTATCAGGTTTATCACTGCTTTCAGTGAGGGTTTTAGGCTAGTTCTGAGATGAGTTTTTTGGTTGTTTTGTGTATTTGGTTGGGAGGATGCTTCTGATTCCTTTAAAGTATATCAGCAGGGAAGATTAATCCATTGGGCGATGGGGTCTAGGACTGTTTTGTCTTGAAATCTTGATTGCGGTGAGGGAGAAAAGTTACAGGGCCTGTGTGCATTTCATGAAACAAACTGTGAATATTGAGAATGAGGTGAATACCACTAGCAATGAGCAATTAAGATTTCGTTACTCAAGCTATATTTTTGTGAAAGAGGCTTGTTATCTAGGAGCAATCACTTGAATTCCTAAAACAACGACACACAGTGAAGATATGGTTATCTAAAGGTAGCAGTTAAGAATTACGCTTTAAAACACCTTATCAGAAGAAAAAACATATAAGATAGTTTAGATTGAGCTCAGGGTAGTCAATGACTAAGTCCTGAGGCTATCCTTTTTCCTTACTATCTAGCTTTACAAGTGTATAAAAGACATGAAATACATATGGAATAACAGGAAACACAGGTGAGATAAAGAGTCATGAAAAAACTTATTTGAAACCACGTAATGCACAGGAATCTTGCCACTTTGAGCCACACACCATCAAGATATCAGTAGACAAACATCATCGAAGAAATCCCACTGCCTTTGTATTAAACTGTCTGAAGGTTTACAATATCAGAGTTACAGAGAAGATATCAGAAGAATTTCTTACATCCGGAGTCCAACCCTTCTCAACAAATGCGAGGGTCAATATATAGAATTTACATACAAAAAATCTCTCAGGAATGGAGTCATCTGAGAGGAAAATATCTCTTACACTTGTTCAGAGAAAGTAGATGAGAAGTTATTACAGGTGTAAATGTTTCTTTAAAGCTATTAACTCCTGACAAGATAACCTTTTGACCTTTGAGTACTGCGGAGTTTAACTGCGCGGCTTTTCATAAATGAAGCATTCAAATGCTTTGTTACTTCTGATTTTCTGTATCTTTCTTGGCCCTGCCACCTGTACCTACTGATGTTGCTGCTGATGCTGAGTACCTGTGCTGAGTTGGCGCAGCGTCTTTATGCTTGCTATCGTGGCTTTGTCCACCTGTTGGTGAAATATGGACTGTATTGCTGCAAAAAAGGTTTTTTCTTCTTCAGCCTTGGTTCAACAGTAGCTTTACCAAGTCCTGCCATGTATCTGGATGAGGAAGCTGGTGCTTCAAAATTGACCCTACGGTCTCATCAGCCTCTGTATACTTATAAAAATCAGGAGGTTTATCAAACAAATGTGCTACCTCATTTTTAATAAAAAACAAGTTATCTAATTTATTAAAAAGGGCCTGTCCTGTTAATGGGCCTGCTGTAGATGACCCAGAAGCCTCAGCAATCTGCATGGTTGAAAAAGTGCTTAGTCTTTTGATGTACTTCTCATAAGAGAGAAGCTTTCCTGATTCTTCTAAACTGGGGAGCCCTTTGTCCTGCAGGGCTGTGAACCTATTCTGGAACTTGGTTATATCTGCTTGCATATCATGTACTTTTTGTCCAGTGTTTGAATTAGGCTCTTCATCGTTGTGGTCCTCTTAATTATGGAGATAGTTTCAGTTCTGTTAGCGATTCCCAATTGGATTAGCTGAGAACTATTCCTATAATTCAAGATTTCTATCATCTTTGGGACAAGGTCTGCCATATTGCCTAGGTCGTTTCTTGCTCTGTATAGCTCTTTCTTTGCCTTGCCAATAAGCCCTATCTACTCATATATAGCAATAATGTACTCCCATTGGTTAGTGATTGCTTGTCCAATGGTAGTCCATATCACCTGCTTGATCTCTGCTGTTACTTTATCAAAACTGAGCTGCTTTTCCAGCTCTGCAATAGTCTTTTTAAGGGCCTTTACTTCCCTCTCCCTCTCAGCCACGTTTTGCTTAGATTTGTCATATTTTTCTTCTAACTTGGCCAAGCTTTCCTTGGCTTTTTTGAGGTCTAACATTTGAGCTTCCAGCACTTGAAGTTCCTGCCTTAATTTCTGCATATCCAGGCTCTCGGCCTGTTCTTTAGCTGCTTCTGTAGTGGATGGCTCTGTTGTTGTAGTTGTAACTGTTTCTGCTGCCTGCTTTGGGGGAATATCTTGTTTAGGAGTCTCCTCTAGATTTATTACCTCTGTGGGTGCTTTAGAAGACTGTCCTTGTTCTCCCCTCTGTGTAGCTGCTTCTAAGGTATTCTCAGTATCTTGCAGCCTTTGTTGGGTCTCCACCAGTTCTTTGTACAAATTCATCAACAGGTCAGTGATGTCCTTGTCTCTTCTTTGTTGGGCCACTTCATCTGTCTGCGGATGTATTGTTGGTGGGATTTTCATCTTCTTTTTGATGGCAGCTACATCTGCATCCCTCAGTTTAAGGACCTCCTGAATGGCCTTAACATCATTGGGATCATGCCCAAATTCTATGATGATGTCCTCCAGGGCCTTAATTCTATTGTCTTTGGCTTGAGAGGATGCCCTCTCCAACTCAAGCTGCGATGCTGTGTTGTTTAAGCTATTCTGCAGTTTATAGTTCACCAAGGTCTTATCTGCCAAGGTGGCATAGACCATCTCACCCGTTTGTTTATGAAGCTCAATCTGGTCCATCGGGTGGATGTCTCTTGCAAGGACCTCTAGGTTTGTCCTTATGTAGTCTGCAGTTGATTGAGGCCGCTGCTCTGTGGGAATAAAATGACTCATGGTCAATTTAGCCTCTTGTACATCATAGGCGGCCATGAGCCTCTGTTGATTGGAGGGAGCCATGTTCAGTAGATAGTTATACAACTTGATTTTTAGTGGCTCGCTCCTCCTCTTGGCATCCTTGAAGAAGTCTTTGATGCCTGCAGATTTGCTCCTGTCCTGCCCTGAGGAGCTGACCTCCCCTAGCGCTGTTCTGTCCTGTTCTTGTTGCATTGAGCTGGCAGAGGCCTCAAAGCTATGCATTTCCTCTTCCCCAAAGGGATTTAGCCTCTGCCTTTTCTCTGAACCTTCTGTGAGAGGAGTCTCCCTCTCCCTTTTTCTACTGATCTCCTCCCTTAGAGGGGTTTGGAGGAGTGAAGGGTCAACCCTAGAGTCTGTTCTGGGAGGTGCCATGCTAGTTGTTTTCTCTTGGGTGGCTGACTGGCCTTCTCCCTTTTGCCTTTCCTGATCCTGTTGATCAGTTTGTTGCTGGTTTTGCTGCTGCTCATGCTGGCCCTGTTGGCCTTCCTGCTGCTGATCCTGCTGGCCCTGTTGGCCCTCTGTTTCTTCCATTATTTTTCCTTTTCCTTTGTCCTGCCCTTGTTTTGAAGTTTCTGCTGCCCCTCCTTGTGTTGCAGTTGAGGATGCTGGCACTGTTGTCTGAGGACTGGGCAAGGTAGGCACCTGAGAAGGACACTCTAAGTCAGCCATTTTCAATAAATGTCTCCTAGCCCTGTCATTTAGTTCTTCTTGGGTTAGGGGCTCTACTAGGGTGTTTTTCTGCCACTTTGGCTGGTTTGCATGTCTTGTTATGAGGATCATGTTGTGATGCTCATAACCGGCGAGTTTGTATTTCAATCTCCTTTTGGATATGAAACCATTAGGGTCATATGGTTTCCATAGGAAGCTTTGTGTTAGGCCCAGCCCTTCCAACATTCTTTCTGCTTCCTTCCATCCTTCTCTTCTGTTTAGCACAATATGCCCAAGCTGGTTTTTTACTTTTAGTTGGGCCTTCTTGCCCCTTCCTGAAAAATGGACCATATCAACATAGGCGAATTGTCTGAAATACTCCAGGGCAAATAGCCTCATAGGCACAAACCTGGGTAGCCTAAATGGTCTTAACTCACACCCATACATTCTGATTACAGTGTGATGCTGGTAAAAGTACCAGTCCCCTATGCTGTAAGCAGTGGATAATTGTAATATCCTCTTCATTTCCTCAGTGAGTCTTGGAGGAGACTCTTTCAAAAGCAGGGACATGGCTGGATGGATGAATGAGTCTATAAACTCACAGTATGTGTAGGGTGAGCTTTTGTGGAAGATGGAGCTCCAGTATACAACCGATCTTGGATTACCTGCTGCATCTGTTCTTTTCATCTCAAAGGAGAATTTTTCATATTGGTGATATAGGATGAGATGAAAAATATATGAGGAGTATGTGAACATCCTCTCTCTAGGCAAGTGCAGGAAATGCTCATGAATTTTGTCTGATATATATGTGGCATAGTTGTAGCAGATGGGGGCCCTCCCAGGGACAAACCTTAACATCATAACCAGCACAGTTTCTTCTATATATTCTGTTGATTTGTATCCTAGCACTGCGCTCACCATATGGGCCAGATCTAGCCCAAGTTGGTTCAGGTATCCATCAAAGATAGGAGGGTGCAATATTGTGTCTGATTTGCTAACAAATAATTGGTTGAACCTCAGGATCTCTGCCTCTGTCAATGTCTTGTTCCCTTGGTTAATTAAATCCAGCAAGGATAAGGGAACCATTGGCTTGTTAGTTTTGAACTGAACCATGTCCCTGATGGCCTGAGGGGTGGTATAGAACACAACTTCACCCTTGTAATTGACTACAGCCCTTTGTGATGGCTCATACTGACTAGCACAAAGATGGATAAGATCAGGAAATTGTCTGCATGAAGGCATTTTGAAAAGTGGCAGGGCAGACTCCCAGATGCCCAGGATATCAGTTCCATCCCTGTGTTTGGCCCTCAACTCGCTTAACAGCTGAAGATGAGGGGTGGTCCTTTCCCTGGAGGTTTCTGAGATCTGATAATCCAGATCTGCCAGGTCCTGCCAGTCCTGCTCTCTCTGAGGAGCATTGAGAGGAGTGACATTGAGGATTTCAGGGGTTTCCATGCTTTATATAAATAATAACTGAATTGCTGCTTGAATTTATGAGATTGACGGGAACCAAGTTTGACAGGGCTTGTTTACAATTAGGGTGACAATGCTGGCCCCTTAGGAAGGATTTTTTAGCAGCAGGGAGACCTCCTTTGTCAGTTGTGGGAGTTACACAGGAGTCCACGTTTGCGCGAACAGGGTAGGTTATTTAACAGGTTTTGCAGTGAATTGGAGGTTTCCGACACTATATTCTGGTCTTAATTGGTCGAATTGGAAAAAACAAAGTTGGTTTATCGGTGAATTTCACGTCTTACAGGCTTTCATGGCGGGTTTTACAGAAAATTCAAGAAAAACCAGTTGACAAGAGGACAAGGCTGAAATACCTGGCAAACGGTGGTTTAGACTGAAGAATGCAGCTGGATTTTGCGCGCGGGGTGCTTCGAAAACAGTTGCAGGTTGACTGGTGGCACAGGCGTTGTAATTTCCATGCAGAGGGCTTAACAGTAAATTTTCGAAAAATTATGAAAAACAGTGAAAATTGGCGAAAATATGGTTTTTTGATCTTTTTGGCGCGCTTTATGGATGACGTCAGCATGACGTCATCATAGGGGCCCGGGTTGGGTGACGTCATCATGACGTCATCGGGTGACGTGGCGGGCAGCAGTAGGTCCACGGGGGCGGTGATGTGGCGGCCAGGTGGACGAATGGGGAACAAGGCGGGACGAACTGGCGGTGACGTGCACGGCACCGGGGCGCAGACGTGGGCGGGATAGGTGTCGCAATATCGGAAGCGGCCCTGTACGTTGAACGGACTGTCAAGCGCCGCTCCGATGCAATCAGATGATGACGCGTGCCCCTGTGCTGATGCTGGCCTGACGTAAGCGTATGACAGATATCGGAAGGTATCTGTCAGACACGTAAGGCCTTCCGATATTCATCATAGCCGTGGATCTGGAGGCGGGCGATCGGACGGTCGTCGGGCGCCTGACTTGCGCGGACAGTAAGAGTGGCTTTGGTTAACGTGCGGACGTCGGGATGGCCCGAAATCAACCTCCTCCGTAGATCTAGACCTGGCGCGATCTGACGGTCCTCGGGCAGGCAACCTGCACGACCTGTACTGCTTGTGGGCGGGTAATAAACAAATATTTCTTTTTGCCGACGTGGATTGCGGGACCCTCCGGGTGATCAACATTCCTTTCGGTAGATTTTCAATGGTTTTTCTCGCCAACATATTACATTCCGTCAATATTGAAAATATAAGCCATTCAAAGGTTTTATATAAGGTTCTGGGCATTAATATTTCCGAAGGCGGAAACTTAGGAAAAGGGGGGTTTAAACAGGTTTATGAAATATGAAGATGTGAATGACCCCCGACCTTAGGATAAAGCGGGGAAGGGTGATTTTATAAGGTTTTCCACTCCTTGGAGTGATTTTATGGGTTTTTGAAGGTTTTTTCAATGTTTTCAAGCTTTTTGAAGGTTTTTCAAGGCTTTTCAAGGCAAAATGGGACTTTGGGTAGGGAGACTGGTTTCAGAGGGATCAAAGGGTGAGTCATGGGTTCTTGACCTTGACCAGGTGTCAACTCAAGTCCCAGGGAGAAAATATTATGGCTATAGTGCCAGGGAGGGGATATTTATACATTGTGGGGTTTATACACCATGGTGTTTATAATAATAGGGATAGAGGGGTATAGGGAGCTAGATAGTAGAGTTAGCTGTTAATATGGAGGAAACACATGAGTGAGGGCTGATTCAACAAAGTTTTCTTTGAAAATAACTTGTAATCAGGAGTAGATGAAAATGAAAGGCTTTTACACAAAAAATGTGGCTTTTGAATGCCATTAACATCATAACAATCTTTGAGTTTGCTGCATAGACCAGAGGGTGATGGGGTGTTAGTAAGGAGTGATATACATATGAAAACAGGGGAATTAGTCATGCTCCAGTGTGCTGCTCTTTTTTGTAGATGTTTGAGCAACTTTGATTTGAAAAAGACACCATTTCTGCAACCCCATCTACCTACCCCACTTGTTTTCCTAGCATTTTTTGTTCCTTCTTAGAGGGTGCACTTGGACTTGCAAACCCTTTGAATGCCTTTTCTTTTCATTGGCTTTTTTGCTTGCATCTCCTATCTAATACAACCCTTATTTCTTCCAAGGTCCCAGATTTAGCAGTTGGGAACCTTAAGTTTCTCTACCTAGCTACTGATCTGCCAAGATTAAACAGTTTGGACAGATATCATTCTCTATTCTACAACATGGAAATTGAAAACATGGCATGATCCAGATTAGACTGTTGGACCACCCATCAAAATTGAGTTCTTACCAAAACTGATACAGACATTGCCTTCTTAGGGAAATATGAGATCTTTGCATTTGTCAAAGCTGAGCATATTTGGACCTTTGATATCCAATCATGAAAAATGAAACCTATTGGTATAGGTATCCAACAGTAGGCAAACAAAGGAGGGAAGGAGTGAGTAATTCTTCCACGAACATGATTTTCTGGAGTGAATGATGATTAACTTGGAAACTTGGTGGTGATCGAGGGTTTCTAGAATGTTTGGCTCCTTCCAGGTGAATGCGCAGCAACCTCTACAAGAGCGCATCGCTGTTATGAATTACACTATGATCTCTGGCAACTGTGCAATGACCTCTACAGGAGTGCAACGACCAGGCTAAACGCACAGCGACCCTGCTAACGCGTTCTCTTGCTCTGTTTTTCCCAATTTCTCCTTAAAATCGCCTTTTTTCTTTTGCTAAGTAGTTGTAAGAGTGCTAGAGTGCAAATGAGGCTTCATCAGTGTCTTGAAAGACTTTATACTTGAATGGACTTTTATTTATTATTTTTCATACCCACTTTCTAATGTTTCTTGTCATTTCCAAATTCTCATATTAATGCCTTTTTGACTTTCTAACCTTTTTTGCTCTTGACAGGTGGATGATGCTTTGGAAATTCTGACTTTGAATTTTTTCTTGGGATGCTTTTGGAAATGGACTTGAGTATGCAGCTAAAAGTAGCTTATTACATATAATAGACATAAAATTACATAAACAAAAATAAATTATTACATCTGTTTGTAGTTCTAATTTACAAACTTGGGATAAAATCCCTTCTTGAAATCAAATTTAGGGCTATCAATAACTATGGTTACATGCTTCAGAAAGCTTTATTTAACTGAAAAAGACATTATTTGTTTGACTCTCCTATTTTTCTGACTTTATGCAGTGAGATGGTGATTTATTGGACCTTGGAAAAATGAAACATGGGTGACCTAATGAATCCTCAAATGACTGAATTTCAGGTGGATTCGACTGATATTAAATGTGATGAAATGATCCTTCATGTTCAATGGTAACCTAGAAGACACATGAAGTAGGGCTAGCAAATACAAACTTTTGAGAGGGAAAAGTGATTTTGGACTTTGGACTACCATCAGTGAACAAATTTTTTCATTATGACCTAAGTGGAATGCAAAAAAATTCAAACGGGACTCTAATATGATATAAAAGAGAACTTTTGATCACTGGTGGCCGTATGAAAATGCTGACTCTAACACCTTTCTCACCTAAGAACTACCTATAACACATCTTATGCCACTCATGTCCAAGCGCAACTTGTCCCACTTAAGAATTTACCAAGACAAGGATCACATCTAGCCATGTCCATAAAACAACTAAGAAACATAGCGTACACAGGCAATATTTCACATGTATGTCCAGTTCATATAAACAGTAGAGCATTAACTGAGAGTTTGCAAGAACCACAAGATGCACAAGACATACAAGATATAAGTTGACACAATTCGAGTGCCCCAAAGATTATACACAACAATATACAATATACAATTGTCTAAACTAGTTTAAAACATGAGCATTCGGCCAAAGTGTGCCATGTTTCATATAAAAAATAATAAATGAAGGAAAGTGTTGTGCCCAACACAAACTCTCCCTTTGTCTAAAACAGCTCTGTAGAGCACCTTATTGCAACCGCGGGCTTGCCTCCTACAATCCTATTATGAACTTCTTCTAACACAGTCCCTCCCTAGCACTTGAATTCACTCACAGTCCCTAACACACACTTATTTGTTCATTTCCATGAATTTTTACATGGTTCTCCCTTTTGATGCATCAACACTCCCTAACACTCCTCATCATGCATTTACATTATCTGACATGTATTAGCACGCCTTTTCATTCCTTGGCATACCTTGACCCTCCCTCACTATCATTCCCTCACAACTAACCTCACTTAATTTGCAACTTGGGAACCCAACGAAGTCCTCGCTTGACTACAAGAGTCATCCATGTGGATATTGGTGGCAACCCACCTATTCCACTTGGACCCCCAGCATTGTTTCTTTTAGTTTTTTAGTTTCCTTATTTGTAGCACAGTTTACTAATTTTGGCAGTTTTTTGGGTCTTAAACTTCCAAAGCCATTTTGAGACCCTAAACAATGTTTTTTTTCTTCAGAAAATTGGGGCCAACATGAGTTCTTTACTATTTATGACCACTCGAAAGTTGTATTCCTCGGATAGATATTTCTAATGAGGTATTGTGCGCCTCAAACGAAGATCGTATGCCAAAGTTACGACCCTAGAAAGTTGATGTACCAATGTACCCAAACAGGGCCCATAGTTTGGCGCTTAATCTCCTAGGGTTAAGTGCTTGGATATTTAGGATTTTCTATCATTTCTCAATAATAAATAGGCTTTTGAGCCTCATTTTAACATATTTCAAAGGCATGTAGCTGCCACATCTCTTCTTAGATATAAGCTACCATAGCCTAAGCTAGGCTTATTTCCATTATGTTTGTAAGCATATTTCAGTATTTGATATTAATGAAATGAAGTGTTATTTTTTCTGCATCTATGTATTTATGGTCATATCTGTAATTTGTTGCATTCTTGTTTAAATACAGATCACTGGTATCAGAGTGGTCTTCTCTTTCTATGTTTTTCTTTGCATGTCCCCAACGAAGTCGAGATAAGGAGTTAGGGCTCGATCTAGTTGAACCTTTGCAAGATGAGCCTCGCAAATCCTGACGACCAACCATGGGGGAAGGAAAGAAATATGATGGAGTAGGAGATCATATCAAAATATTTCTCAAGGAGGCCCTTAAGAAACAAAGGAACACGATAATGGAAAACTTTGCCCAAATCCTTCAACGGTTGCTCATTGGCACGCATCCAGATCCAACAGCCACTCTAGAGGCTCCACTCCTTTTAAGGCACAAGTAAACTTTGGCATTCCCTATTTTGAGGGCCAAATAGATGCATACATAGTAGATAAATGGTTAAATATGCTAGAAGCATATTTTTTTGTTCATGACTTTTCCAGCCGGGAATAGATTACTTTTTCTCTTCTCAAAGTTGCCCCCCACATCAAGGACTGGTGGGAAACCTACTTTGAGCAGAAGGATGAATGTGTGCCCTCATTGTTTTTAGCCACACCAAATTGGAATTCATTCTGGGATGCCATCAAGGAGCAGTACTACCCTATCGGGAGCTATGAGGATAAATACATAAAGTGGACCAAGCTGTGGCAGGGAAGGAACAAAAATGTGTCAGAGTTTACCAATGTTTTTCATACCCTTCGCACAAAGTTGAGTATCAAGGATTCTGAGAAAAAATTGGTACTCAAGTAATGTGACTGCATACATCAGTACATCCAGGATGAGATGGAGTTCCTGGACATCTCTTCGCTCGGCACGTCATACGGATATGTTGTCAAGATCGAGCAGAAGTTTAAATAGAAGAAGTAAGACATTGGATATGTGAATCTGAAGCAAGGGAAAGGTGCCCCCAAACCACAAAACAAAGGACAAAGGCAAGGCAAGGCAGCCGAGGACAACCCACCAAAGACGCAAGTAAAGAATAACACCATTAACTCGAAGAAGGACACAGGAAAGTGGTGTGAGTTCCATAAGAGCTCCACTTACAAAACAAGTGAGTGTCGGCCCAAGAAGTCACTAGTGGTTGAGCTAAAGGCTTCATAATTAGATGCAAGTTCTGACTCTGAGTCAGAAACCGACAAGGTCAATGACAAAGGAAAGTAGATTATTGGTGTGGAGCCCAATGTCGTTGTTGCCACCATGAAGATCCAAAAGGAGGAACCTGAAGATCTAGAGGAGGAGGAGCGCCTCTTCCACTCTTAGATGTGGGTAAAGGTTCCCTGCTATAATTCATTGTCAATAATGGGAGCCAAAAGAACCTCATTTTAGTAGAATTCATGAAGTGAATAGGCTTACCGACCATAGCACACCCACAACCGTACATCATCGAGTGGCTTCACCAACAACGAGATCTTTGTGTGAGCCAGCAGTGTCGCCTTCCATATAGTATCAAGACCTTCACGGATGAGGTATTATATAACGTTGCTCCCCTTGATGTTTGCGATGTATTATTAGGCCAACCATACTTGTGGAAGTGAAATCTTGTGTATGAGTCAAGGTCTCACATCGTTATTTTTACCTTGGGAAATAAGTTTTAAAGGATACCAGAGGTAGCACCGCCTACCACCATCTCTTTGGTTACTGTAAAACAATGCAGTAAGCTCATTTCCAAAACCAAGAATTTTTTTTCCTGATGATACTCCCTCAAGGAAAAGAGAATATGGTGGCCACGACCTCCAGACAGGGTCCCTTTTTATGCAACAACAGATGGACAAGGTCATGGATGAGTACGAGGACATCTTCACCTCCCCCGCAGGGGTGCCTCTACACTGTCAAGTCAAGCACTCCATCGATCTGACCCCAGATGCGTCATTTCCCAATGGACCAATCTATAAATGCTCCATTCTATAGAATGATGAAATCAAAAGGTAGATTCAAGAGCTACTACATAAAGGTCACATCCGGATGAGTTCATCACCCTGTGGGAGCCTGATCGTGTTGGTACAGAAGAAGGACGGGACCTGGAGACTCTGTCTTGACTATCAAGCGCTGAAAAAGATCACTGTTTGAAATAGCTACCTGATCCCATGGATTGATGACCTTCTGGAACAACTCAGCAAGATCGACTTCAAGTGCGGATATCACTACATACAAATCGAACCCTCCGATGTGTGCAAGACTGCCTTCAAAGCCAAGGAGGGCCTTTTCGAATGGCTGGTTATGCCTTTCAAGTTGATGAATGCTCCTGCAACCTTCATGAGGTTGATGGATGACATCTTGCGGCCATTCACCAACTCATTTGTAGTGGTTTACTTGGATGAATTCCTGATCTTCAGCTAGAGTTGGGAAGAGAACCTCCACAACATCTGACATGTTCTCCAAAGACTCCGGCAACATAAGTTGTGTGTCAATTTGGAGAAATGCACTTTGGCATGACCCAAGTTCAGTATTTGGGATACATTATTGATGAACGGGGGGTGCATGTGGATCCAGCCAAGATCTAAGTCATTCAGTATTAGCTAGCCCCAACCACTCTGACAGAGCTCTGCAACTTTCTGGGTCTTACCAATTTCTACTGCAGGTTTGTGTTGGGGTTCTCTCATATCACTTGGCCTTTGAGTCAAGTCACCAAGGGAGGAGTGAAAGCAAAATTATTTTGGTCTGAATCTCAACAGAATGCATTCACAGAGTTGAAACGTCGTCCCTGCTCTGCACCAGTGCTCACATTACTAGACTTTCAACAACCATTTGAGATTGAGACAGATGCCTTTGACTATGCTATTAGGGCAGTCCTTACTCAACAGGGGCATCCAATTTCATATCACAGTGAGACACTTTCAAACACAGTCCATAAGTATACCACTTATGACAAAGAGATGTATTCCATTGTGCAGGCCTCCCAACAATGAAACCATTACATTTTTGGGAAGGAAATGATCATCCACACAGACCACCAATCCATGTAGTTCATATAGACGCAAGGGAAGTTGTTGGGCCTCTGTTTTGCCTTGCTTTATATCACCTTTTACTCAAAATCACTCGTACTTTTGTTTAGCTTGACTAGGCATTGTCATAGTTTTGTGCATTCTCGGAGATAATAAGTAAGTATTTTCTATTCCTTTGTTTTAATGAGATTTAAACATTAAAGGCATATTTAATAATAGTTTGTGTTTTTGCAGGTTTACAAAGTTGGTTATATGGCTATTCTAATAGAGGTGAAGTTCCTACACCACACATTTTTGCACTAGTACCAGTAGGATTCCTGCACCACACATTCTTGCACCAATTCAGATTTTACAACTTCCACCCGAATTCGCAGCAGTTTCCCAACAGCCGATTTACTCCTCGATTTCCACGCTGATCGTTGTGAATCTCAAAATTATGAAAAATGGGTGTTTTTTCCAATATAGGAAATTGAGTAATACATGGGACGTTTTCCAAAATGCGTAAAGGTTGAGGAGATACGAAGAGGTCTTTAGAGCCAGTTTGTTAAAAACACCAATTTTTCCAGAAATCTAGAAAACGCCCATATTTGGAAAATTCGTATTAAATCCCTATTTTTTTAATAGGGGAATGGTTGTACTGATATTCTATTTAACTAGAATTATTTGGGATGAAATCCCCATGATTTTTTACAAAGGATACGATTAATTATCATGTAAACATATTATAAAAGGAGGAGCGATTATGCACGTAGGGGGAAGCGGTATAAGGACTGTGCTTCTAAATGGGAGATTGTACCTTTTGTTATCGCCCAAATCTGAGTTGGACTCTGTATTTCATGATGTACTTTGCCTTTGTGAATTAATAGGAATAAGGAGCTCCACCTCATGCTTTTCAAATCTTATTTTTTCCTTTAAACAAATGAGTCTGATCTGAGTTACTGAGCAGCGTTTTTATTTAAAAGGGAAATGCGTTGGTTGGCTAGGGCCTAGCCAACCCAGCAAATTTACCCTATTTCCTGTTTCTTGTAATTTATGTTTATATTTTCAAGTGTGATTTAATTTCCAACACATGTATTCCTATTTGAGTGAAAGCGGATCCGTTGTGTGAAGTAGTTAAATTTATTTTTCTTGCACCTAATTTTGGATTGGTTTTCTCGCTTGGTCCAAGCAAGAGAAATAAACCTGCACCATTGCATGTTGGTGTGCTATTCATTTTCTGCAGTTCTGTTTGATTGGTTTTCCCCGCCTGGTCCAAGCAAGAGAAATAAACCTGCATCAGTGCACGTTGGTGTGCTATTCATTTTCCTGCATCTGAGCATGAATATATATTTTCACCTGATCCACACATGGATTCATTCAAAGTACTCCTATACATAAAAGGAAGTATTCCACCTCTTAGGTAAAGTAGGGTAGGTGAATAAAGCTGTTAAGATGCTATTAGGGTTTTTAATTTTTAAAGTGTAGTCACTAAAACTACTTTTGATCCACATTGGTTGTTAACACACACATCTCTGATAGATCTTGTTGAGTATGTTTCACTCTAATACCTCATGATTTTTCAAAGTAACCATGACTAATCACTCTAAGAAGTTGTCATCTAATATATATGATTTCAGTTTCCCTTAGAAGGTACTATTGGAAACCCCCTATGGAGGACCACTCTTGTTAAGATCATAATAAGTTATTCATGAGAACGCTAGAATTCTTAATTCAAGGAGTTTTTTAGTCATTATCTGGGATATCTTTAATAATGCTTTAGGGCAAAGGAACTAGTCAGTAATGATTAGTCATTAAAAACTTTTCACGCCATCCTGTACTATTAAGGAGTATATTTGTCTCCCCACTTACTAACATTTTAGGTATATACAAAAGATTTAGGAGAGGATAGGAGGTCTTGTGATGAGCCAAGCTACCACGAACATGAGACCTAGCATTCACTACATTACTGCTTCTGGTCACCAAGCCAAAGTAATGGCTTTCAACCGAAAAGTTGGAAGATAGGAGGTCTCATCACAAGCCAACCTGTTCATCCATGTTACCTCTTGTGAGTGGCACTACCATTAGTTGGTTACCAAGCCAGAACAATGGCCTTCATCTAAAATTAAAATAAGATAACTCTGAATCCATGCCTAGTAAGTGGGACACAGACATTTCGATGGGTCAAAAGACACCCCTGCTAAGGTTATGGACACCTGCGAGCAGCAAGGCTATGTTTGTGGTATTAAAGTTAATTGCATACTATGATTTGCTTGGCTATCTTTCTCTTCCCCTAAACTTGTCCTTTTTTAGACAATGGTTTTAAAGACGATTTGAACATGATGCTTTGAGTTATATCTTTAAAAATCAAGAATCTTTAAGGAGGTGGTACCCTTAGTAAAGTTTATTCTTTGTTCTATATTAAGAGGAAATTTATTTTGAATCCAGATGACAACGGAATTTAGAGTGTTCAATAAAGAGGTTTCTAATTGGTATCATAACTCATTTTGACTTTCATGGTATTTAGAGTGATGAATTACTCAATGATGACTGCTCACGAGATGCAGGTTGGCAACAATGTGTATTGATGTTGGTTGCCTCTAAATATGCATTGCATAATCTAGGTACAAGATTGCTATAGTAGGCGCATGAACTTGTGGTAGTTATTTTGAGATTGCACCTTTTCAACAAAATTTGATTTTCATTATAAGACTTTGGGTAGAAACAAAACAAGGAATTCATTTGGGACAAGGTAACATGTATGTACCATACTCTTTTGTCTATAATTTCTACTTTTTGTACCTAATCTTGTTGCATTCTTACAATTGATATTTCCATTAGAACTGTAACGTGGTTAGCAAGCATACCTTCCAAAAAAAATTCTATCTTTCTTCATATCCCATTTTCGTAATTCCCCATTAGTTTTCTTCTTCAATCCCAAAATGATTACCTTCCCATCCATTTCGTAAATCCCACTTTACCCCTTGAATATTTTTCTTATCCCACTTCTGTTTATGCCCTCTTGATGATACTGTTCCTGGAATCTTTGTAATAAACTTCCTTCCCATTCTGAATTTTTCCCTTTTCCCACTTCTTTGTTCCCCCATGAACTAATTGCAAGATCTACTGGAGAAAGAGCAAAAGGATATGCTCAGAAGCATGAAAGAAATGGTGAAGCAAACCTTCCATATGATTGAGGAAGTCATGTTAAATTCTAGCCCACGTTTTACCAAAATTCCCTATTTTTTTTAGCATATTTTATGCTTGTACCAATGTAATCACGTT
The DNA here is from genome assembly GCA_000404065.3 of Pinus taeda. Taxonomy (NCBI): domain Eukaryota; kingdom Viridiplantae; phylum Streptophyta; class Pinopsida; order Pinales; family Pinaceae; genus Pinus; species Pinus taeda. Next base: position 25,798 of record APFE031384775.1, on the reverse strand, counting down.
GTAATATACAGTAATGCAAGCATAAAAGTGCCAGCAAAGCAGCGCAGTTTAGGCGGTGTAAGCAGAACAGTGAAAGCACGCACCATCCTTGCAATTTGGTATTTTTATTGTAGTCCTTGTGATAGATTTTCTTGAAATTAGTATAAATAATCAAAGAGTCCGGAAAACACTCTGTTCTTGAAACAAGCTTTATCTAGCGTAGGAAATGTGATCACATATAATTGCAGGAAACATCATTACGAATGCCCATAAATGTTTTTAATCTTGCTTTTTGCAAGGGAGCAACAACACGACAATTGATTTCCTTGCATGAGGACATGCAAGAAGGTCAGCATGGGGGGATGTTGGGCCTCTATTTTGCCTTGCTTTATATCACCTTTTACTCAAAATCACTCATGCTTTTGTTTAGCTTGACTAGTCATTGTCATAGTTTTGTGCATTCTCGGAGATAATAAGTATTTGCTATTCCTTTGTTTTAATGAGATTTAAATATTAAAGGCATATTTAATATTAGTTTGTGTGTTTACAGGTTTACAAAGTTGGTTATATGCCTATTCTGATAGAGGCAAAGTTCCTGCACCACACATTCTTGCACTAGTACCAATGGGATTCTTGCACCACACATTCCTGTACCAGTTTAGATTTTACAACTTCCACCTGAATTCGCAGCAGTTTCCCAACAGCCAATTTACTCCTCGATTTCCACGCTAATCGTTGCGAATCTCAAAATTATGAAACATGGGTTTTTTTCCCAGTATAGGAAATTGAGTAAGTTGTGGGCCGTTTTCCAAAATGAATAATGGTTGAGGAGATACGAAGAGGTATTTGGAGGCAGTTTGTTAAAAATACCAATTTTTCCAGAAATCTAGAAAACGCCCAGATTTGGAAAATTTGTATTAAATATCTATTTTTTTAATAAGGGAACGATTGTATTGATATTCTATTTAATTAGAATTAGTTGGGATGAAATCCCCATGATTGTTTACAAAGGATATGATTAATTATCATGTAAACATATTATAAAAGCAGGAGCGATTATGCACGTAGGGGGGAAGCGGTAATAGGATTGTATTTCTAAACGGGAGATTGTACCTTTTGTTATCGCCCAAATCTAGGTTGGACTCTATATTTCATGATGTACTTTGCCTTTGTAAATTAATAGGAATAAGGAGCTCCACCTCATGCTTTTCAAATCTTATTTGTTCCTTTAAACAAATGAGTCTGATCTGAGTTACTGAGCAGCATTTTTATTTAAAAGGGAAACACGTTGGTTGGCTAGGGCCCAGCCAACCCAGGAAGTTTACCCTATTTCTTGTTTCTTGTAATTTATGTTTATATTGTCCAGTGTGATTTAATTTCCAGCACATGTATTCTTGTTTGAGTGAAAGCAGATCCGTTGTGTGAAGTAGTTAAATTTCCTTTTCCTGCACCTGATTTCGGATTGGTTTTCTCTCTTGGTCCAAGCAGGAGAAATAAACCTGCACCAGTGCACGTTGGTGTGCTGTTCATTTTCTGCATTTCTGTTTGATTGGTTATCCCCTCCTGGTCCAAGCAGGAGAAATAAACCTGCATCAATGCACGTTGGTGTGCTATTCATTTTCCTGCATCTGATTTTGGATTGGTTTTCGTTCTAATCCAAGTAAGAGAAATAAGCCTGCACCAGTGCACATTGGTGTGCTATTCATTTTCTGCAGTTTTGTTTGGTTGGTTTTCCCCGCCTGGTCCAAGCAGGAGAAATGAACCTGCACCAATGCACATTGGTGTGATGCAGCAAGCATTTTTAGTTTACTTCCCACAATTTTCTTGCTTTCATTAAATGCTTATGATAGGATAAATGTATATTGATTGTTTCTTCATTATTGCATTATGTTAAGATCAAGAACATTCACTTTTTATGTGTGCAATTTAATTTGACACTTGCAATAATTAAGCACTCATTTTAAGAATTAATAGCTAGGTGCAGGAAGCTCTGATCAGGTGCAAGAACTAGTTTCTTGTCATAGGATCTGAGTGCTCTGAACCCTGTAAGTTCGAGCCTTTGCATAAAGTAAAATCCTTTGGTAAAGACACCATTTATACCTTTTGCATAAACCTTTGTTCCTGCACTAGTTCAAGTAGCCTGCGATAGTGCAGGACAGATTAGTGCAAGAAGGAAATCTCTAAAGAAGCAGGTTTAAGGGCCCATTCTACGAGACTGCCAAGTGTCTCTGCTAAAGAAAAACATAACACATACTCAGTAATTAAAAATTGATCAGTTGGAGTGATTGCCCTTTTATTTTGATTCCTTTGCAAATGCATTCTTTCTTGTTCCAGCACTAGATTACTTTGATGATTCAGTTATCTTTTAATATTTTGATTATGCAAGCTTTTCTTTAAGAAAGTAGGAATTTCTATCACGAAAATTCATACCATCTCTGGCATTGCCTGTGCTTCGTCTCTAAGTTTACGAAACCCCGGGTTGACAATTAAGTGTTGAGGAGTTTTCTTAAGTGCAATTCCTGCACCCAACAAAATTTGCAGAAAAATCACCATCAGAAGTAGTCTGCATACTTGCAATAGTTCCATTTGAATATCAAAAGCTTAAATATGCTTACAAACAGAATGGAAATAAGACTAGCTCGGGCTATGGTAGCTTATCTCTGAGAAGAGATGTGGCGGCTACATGTCTCTGAAATATGTTACAATGAGGCTCAAAGGCCTATTTATAATTGAGAAACAATGGAAAACCCTAAATATCCAAAAACATAACCCTAGGAGATGAAGCACCAAAATATGGGCCCTGTTTGGGTAAATTTGTACATCAACTTCTGGGGGTCGTAACTTTGGCATACGATCCCGCTTTGATGCACACAATACCTTATTAGAAAGATCTATCCGAGCACTACAACTTCCAAGTAGACATCATGAAGGAAAGCCCCATGTTGGCCCCAATTTTAACAAAAAAACGTTGTTTAGGGTCTCAAAATGGATCCGGAAGTCTAAGACCCGAAAAACTGCCTTGTCTAGTCTCTGGTCGATTCTGGAGACCAAGATCACTAAGTCCATAACTTTCAATACCCAAAATGATGGCCTAACAAAGGTCATTAAAATGATGACCGTACACATTCTGCGCATGTACAACTCAAAGCATCCATGCACATGGGATGAGAACCTCCCCTATGTCCAGTACAACTATAACCGAGCTCTCCACAGCTCCACTGGCCACAACCCTTCTGAGGTGGGCTTGGGATACCAGAAACTATGTCCCCTTGACGTGGCCATATCATTTGTAGCTACTCACACTACAACAAAAAAATGTCATTGGTGAGGATCATCCCTATGAGGGACCTTTAAGGTCCATCACCAATGTCACATATGGTGATGGTCCTTAAAAACGAGTTCTTGTAAATGCATATAGTGATGGTCATGTAATGTTTATCACCAAAGCCATTTTCAGTGACACTTTTGGTGAGGTTTGTTAAAGGCTCGTCACTAATTCTCTCTTTGGTGACACTTCTAGTGATGATATTTTATTGACCCTCACCAATGTTTTTTTTTGGTTACTCTTGGTGATGGTAAGAAAATCTTCATCATCATTGAACATTCCAATGTGCTTTTGATGACGCTATGTGCATGTTACTATAGTTTTTGTTAAAAGATAACAATTTAAGACCATCGTTGTGGAGTCTTTTTCATTATGTATCTAATTCCATAGTGGTTAGAGTTAGTCAATTTGTTGAGAAGTAATTAGTGTGTATCATTTCCCTCAAGTAATGAGAATATAGTTTTCCTATGAGTCAATACATGATTCATCATTATTGGGTTTATTATCTAACAAATTATCTTTAGATAAACTTCCACTAGCATGTGTAGGAACTATATTATTCAATACATAATCAATCTCCATGAATTTTATTAATGAGAGATACCTAACATTCCTATACACTCTTGACATACCTTAACATGCTTTGGAACACACTAACATTCCTTGGCATCTCACGTCTTGGAAAATCTTTATACCTAGAACATCTTGCCATGACTAGGACACCCAAGCACATGTTGGCAGGCCCTAGAATAACATAGCACTCTCCTAGAATGTGTTGGCATGCCCTATAGTCCCTACCATGCCCTGGAACACTTTGGCATGCCTTATTGGAACCTATTATTGTGTGCCTAGCATGCCCCTTTTGAAAAAAATAAAGTCTTGGCTTATTAACCCTCTTATGTGGTCATTTTCTTGCATTTTAGCTTGGTTCTTCCTTTTGCTTCCTTGAAGCTCCTTGACACATATTGGCATACCCTAACACCCTTCACATCTCAGCATGTCTTAGAATTTGGCATGTCTTGGCATGCCTTGGCACTATTTGGCACTTGTTAACACACACTGGAACTCCCTAGCACACTCTCGCACTTCTTGACATGACCTGATATTCCCTTGCATTCCTTACTAATGCTTAACATAACTTGTCACTCCCTCCTTGGCATGCTAGCTAGCACTTGTCGACACTCCATAGCACACCGTTATATTCATTCACTTCCATGCATATTGACCTAGTGCTCCCTTGTGTTTCCCTAGTACTCCCTAACACTCCTCATCACGCATTAGCACTCTCTAGCACACCTTAACATGCTTCGACATGTGTTGCCACTTCATAACATGTGTATCACTTCCTAACAAACATTGGCACTTGGCACATGTTGGCGCTTGTCAAGTCTTAGCATGTCTAGCATTCATTGAGATTGGTATGCTTTATCATGGTTTAATATTAAATTTATTTGAGATCAATTATTGGAAAGTAGATGAGAAGTAACAGAGGAATATTTAGCCCTTAGAATGCACTAACACTTGGCACTTGGCACCTATTGGCACCTAGTGTTGGTGCGCCTAGCATTTCCCTCTTGGAAAATGTAAAGTGATTACTTATTAACCCTCTTATGTGTTCATTTCCTTGTAGTTTAACTTATTTCTCCATTTTGTTTCCTTGACTGTCCCTGGCACATATTGTCACACCTTCGCACATCTTGGCATGCCTTAACACTTGACACATATTAGCATATTTGAAATGCCTTTGTAACTATCTAACTCATGTTAGAATTCCCTATTAGAGATTGGCACTCATTCCCTCATAACTAGCCTTACATTTTTTCACGACTTGGGAACCCAATCAAGTCCTTAGCTAATGCAATGCATGTGACATTGCCCTGCTTCAGCAACAACAACTTGACCAATTGGACATACTACAAGTAGATTATGCCTTGTTAACCTAAGAACTACCTATAATGCATCTTAGGCCACTCATGTCCAAGCTCAACTTGTCCCACTTAACAACTTACCAAGACAAGGATCACATCTAGCCATGCCCATAAAACAACTAAGAAACATAGCTTACAAAGGCAATATTTCACATGTATGTCCAGTTCATATAAACAGTAGAGCATTAACTCAGAGTTTTCAATAACCACAAGATGCACAAGACATACAAGATATAAGTTGACACAAGCCGAGTGCCCCAAAACTTATACACAACAATATACAATATGCAATTTTCTAAACTAGTTCAAAACATGAGCATTCAGTCAAAGTGTGCCACATGTCATATAAAAATAATAGATAAAGGCAAGTGTTATGCCCAACACAAAGTCTCCCTTTGTCTAAAACTTCTCTATCGAGCCCCTTATTGCAGCAGCAGGCTTGTCTCCTACAATCCTATTATGAACTTCTTCTAACATAGTACCTCCTTGGCACTTGAATTCACTGACACTCCCTGACACACTTTTTTATTCATTTCCATGAATTTTGACCTAGTTCTTGTCTGTGATGCCTCAACACTCCCTAACACTCCTCATCATACATTTACATTATCTGACATGTGTTAGCACACCTTTTCATTCCTTGGCATGCCCTAACCCTCCCTCGCTATCATTCCCTCACAACTAACCTTACTTAATTCGCAACTTGGGAACCCAACCAAGTCCTCGCTTGACTACAAGAGTCATCCAAGAGGATATTGTTGGCCACCCACCTATTCCACTTTGACCCCCACCATTGTTTCTTTTAGTTTTTCACTTTCCTTATTTGTAGCACAATTTACTATTTTTGGCCATTTTTCAGGTCCTAAACTTCTGGAGCTGTTTTGAGACCCTAAACAAAGTTTTTTGGGAAAATTGGAGGCAATGTGGGGCTTTAAATGATCAGGGCACTAGAAAGTTGTAGTCCTCGTTTAGATATTTCTAACAAGGTATTTTGCACGTCAAAGAGAGATCGTATGCCAAAGTTATAACCCCAGGAAGTTAATGTACCAATTTACCCAAATGGGGCCCATAGTTTGGTGCTTAATCTCCTAGGGTTAGGTTTTTGGATATCTAGGGTTTTCTATTGTTTCTCAATAATAAATAGGCCTTTGAGCCTCATTGTAACATATTTCAAAGGCATGTAGCTGCCACATCTCTTCTCAGAGATAAGCTACCATAGTCCAGGTTCGTCTTATTTCCATTATGTTTGTAAGCATATTTCAGTATTTGATATTAATGAAATGAAGTGTTATTTTTGCTGCATCTTTGTATTTAAGGTTATATTTGTAATTTGTTGTGTTCCTGTTTAAATTTGGATCACTGGTATGAGATCGGTCTTCTCTTTCTATGTTTTTCTTTGCATGTCCCCAACGAAGTCGAGATATAAGGAGTTAGGGCTCAATCTGGTTGAACCTTTGCAAGATCAAACTCGCAAACCCTGATGACCACCCATGGGGGAAGGAAAGAAAGATGAGGGAGCAGGATCCCCAATCAAAATATTGCTCAAGGAGGCCCTTGAGAAAAAAAGGAACACGATGATGGATAACTTTTCCCAAATCCTTAAACAATTGCCCATCGGCTGCACATCCACATCCACATCCAATAGCCACTTTGGAGGCTCCACTCCTTTTAAGGCACAAGTAAAATTTGGCATTCCCATATTTGAGGGCCAAATAGATGCAGACGTGGTAGATAAATGGTTAAATCAGCTAGAAGCATACTTTTCTGTTCGTGATTTTTCCAGTCGAGAAAATATTACTTTTTCTCTTCTCAAGGTTGCCCCCCATGGAAAGGACTGGTGGGAAACCTACTATGAGCATAAGGATGAAAGTACGCCCTCATTTTTTTTAGCCACACCCTGTTATAGACATATTTGGGCACATCAGCCCCAATCTTATATGTCAATGTATTAGGGATCATCAACCCCTAAAAGAGTTGTTTCATACCCTAAAAGAACATAGTCATCTGAATACATCATTCCCCAAAAGTTCCATCTGAGAAACCATCCAGAAATTGTCTAAATTGAACCATACTGACTGCTCCACTGGCAAAGTGCGATGCATACTAAGTGGTACACTGCCAGAGTGTGATGCATATTGTTTAGACCTTCTATAGGGTGCTATGGGTGAGGATGGACAAATGTCTGGGACATTTGTCAGTTGGCTATTCATGGAATCTTCTGGAAACTTCTCCTGTGCCACTTGCCTCTCTAAATTCACCCAAGGATGAATAAGGGATCTAGGAAATCATCTCCAATCCCTTCTCTTGTGGAACCAATTGTAACAAGTGGAATGACACTAATCAAAACCCGTATATGACTCACACCCTTGCAAACATCTATAAATGGATCCCTCATCCAAGAGATCTGGGGGTTGGAATATTGTGAATTGCAAGGAAGTGTTGATAGTTTGTAATTGAGGAGAGAACAATGTATTCTTGTTGGTGTGATATTGCTATTTCATGAGGTGAATAAGGATTGAAGCTGGGAGGATGATGCTGGATCAGACAACTGGATTGTAATTCTCCTTTCTATTAATAAATCTCTTCAAGTTTTCTCCCATATGATTTTGCAATTGTGAATGTTATCATTTGTGAATGCTATCATTTGTTCATTATATATCTGATTCTATAATGTTTATGTTGTAATAGATCACGATGCTTTGACGGTTCTTTGTTGCTGTACTTGTGCAGGTACTCTCTAAGCGTGTTAAGTACGGGGAGGAGTTGCAGGATCTGCCAAAGGGGAGAGAGATCAAGCAAGGGATCAAGCGGAAGTTCCAAGTTGGTTCTATTATCTTTCTCTTATCTGTTACACATAGAAGAAATCATTGAACTGCTTTAAACTATTGTTTCTAGGGTAGCTACCAAACCTAGAGGGCTAGCATTCTTTAGGAATACTAGTTTTCCCATAAACAAATTGGCGACTCCGCTGGGGAATGAACAGATGTTTGTTTTTTGTTATTGTTTGTTTTATGTTAAATTTGATAAACTATAGACAGAGTCTGAAGTCAGCCAGGCAGCCTTCGAGCTGCTCTTGCTCTGAAATTGCATAGTAGATGAATGTTGCTTCAGTCAATCTCTGGTTTAGTTTATGAATTAAACATTTGACTTCCAAGCACATCTAGATGCCCTTTTGGTAGCTCAGTAACCTCTCAAGACATTCCATCATACTTTTCTCATCATTGTTCCTCAAAACCCAGCTTAACTCATTGAAAACAGCTCCACATTTGCGCCAAAACCCATTTCAGTTGCGCTCCCTGGACCATCACACTGTCTTCCATTGTGACTCAGTATGCATAGCACCTCCCGAGTGCAGTAAGTGCGATGCATCTCAATTTCTATGAAGCCTAGGTGCGATGATTGACTGAACTTTTTTTCCATCTAGAAATTGAGGGTTTTAAACCTTGTTTTCAATTTTGTTTGGTTGTTTTGCTGCATATGAACCTTGTTTTTGTTTTGGACACGTGGCCACACCCTGCGAGCTAATGATGATGCCGAACAGGGAACTCCAAGCACAACTGCAGAAGGAGAATCGAAGAAGGTGGCAAAGGAAACAAATAGCCTTGGGAATAAATGGTCTAAAATCCATGAATAGAGGTAGAATAGACAAACAGTTAAGAAAATAGTCAGTCCAAGAGACGAAGAAGACAAAGGAAGAAAAACACACAAAGAGAAAAAGACAGTGAAGAAAAAGAAGTAAGAAGACAAAGGGCCAAGTTGACCAAAGGCAATTTCAAGCACCAGAGAGCTTGAGAGATTCAAGCCTTTCCTGAGAGGATCTGTCAGACCAGAGAGGTCATAGGGCTGGTAGGAAAACAAGTCTGTGTACTCAAGTGGCTTGGGGAATCCAAGAACCACCCTACCAAGCAAACCTACTTCAGGAGAACTCACATTGAGTCCCTGCATTGTAATTCTTTTATTAAAGACAATAAAACAAGGCCACCACTGAAAGCTGGACCGAAGATGTAGCCCTAGAGAATAGGGTGAACTCCTTATTAAATTTCTTATGTTCTTGTATTTTCTTACTGTATTTCTCTGTTGTCTTTCGATTTAATTGTCTGTGTATTGGCAATCTGATCGATCAGTTGCTTCAATGACACAGAACACACACCAGCACATGAGTCTGTAATACCTTGTTCATTAAATATTTAACTGATTTCACTCATAGGGTGATTATCAGATCACCAATGATCGACTGTGCTTCAGAATTTGGCCTGTTGAATTCCTTATTTAGTGCAATTTGGATATCCGCGATTCCCGCATTTATACTATCATTAGAATGCTTAATATACCAGGTCAGTGCACGATCCTACAGAGCACTAACCAGTGTCACTTTCTTTATATTGTCATTTGTAACTCCCTGCGCTTCCCATGCAGCTCTCACAACATACCAAAATTGGTCCAGATCCTCATTTCACAATCCCTTGAACACAGACAACTTTATTTCTCTTGGCATATTGAATCATGGTGGTGGTAGAGGTGGTACGGGTGAAGATAGAGGTGATGACGGTGGGGCTTGTGATAGTGTGGGTGGGGGTGGTATTCATGGAATTATTTTCCTTATCAAATGGATCACACTTCGTGGAGAGACCTTCGTGAGCTCTTCCTCATCCCCTCACAGAGGTGAAATCAAGGGGTTATTTTCAGGTTCCTTAATTCCTTCATTCCTGTAAGATTTTCCACTTCGTGTAGCCCCGAACATCAATGTAACTGCATAATCCTCTTTTCATACAATAACATTTTAATCCAAGTATTCAGAGACGTTATGTACTTACCTCACGGTCCTTTGAGAAAGCGTCACTCTACCTCGTTGTAGCTGACTGGGGTTTCAACCGCAAACTCAGTAATGAATCCTCCTATAATCCGATCAATCCATTGATAAACAACACGCGTGATCTTATCCTCTGATGCTTCCAATCTTCACACTAACTTTAGGGTCCACACAATAGGACCGTCCAATTTCCACCTTCCTTGGCTATCTGCTAGCTTCGCGATCCACTCGTACAACTTAGTAAGGAAGGACGCGAAGAAGATATTGTGGATCTCTGTGTTTTTTTAGAAGTCTAACCACTCTTCTTTTGTCAGTAATGGATTCATGTTCTCCGGTGCCACGAAATTGTGAATTCTCTTGTCCAACCAACCGTCAATTTCCTTCTTAGTTGGATTCTAATGAGATGACATCAGACATATCCATGCAAATTTTGGTCCTAGAAATGGAACCATTTGTTGGCTTGATGGGGCCTGACCTAAGTTCAGAGTTAATTAGCCAAACAAATCCCTACACTACTGGCCCTTTCAACATCAACCCATGGAGCATGGACTGAAGTCTCACCCGAAGCAGTATGGGGGGATGCTGGAACCAAGTTTCCGCACCCTTGAGATGTCTGAGGTGTTGATTTAGTCCAACTGTGCCTAACTTGGCACATGTCACTTCGCACACTGGTCTGACCTACAAGACCTTTGCGACCTGTTAGAATTACCTTTCACGCAACCCTAACCAGGGGCTGAGATACTTTCACGCCGATGTGGTCGTGATCTGCACTATTTCCCCAAATTACAGCATGTACCTTACTTACCTTCTTGTAGATGTTAGTTAACTTTGCTCAAACAGATATTCTATTTCATATTCAATCAATCAACACAGATACATATGTTCACACATCATATAAACAATAGAAGTGCAATTTATACCCAATACATTCAATGCATAAAATAGGAAATAAATACACAGAATTTAGGTAAAACTTCTCTTTATTAATGCTCCAACTATTACATACTCGACTTGCCCTACGCACTCAGCTGCAAGGGTCTGCGCACTCAGCTATGGACTACTAGGTCTCTATGCACTCAGCTGCAAAGCCTTCTCCTACTCTATGACCCAAAGACTTGACTCTACACTTAGATCTTCCATTATGCTCCTATTCCATGATCATTAATTGACTGATTTACAACTTAGAGCCTTGCGCTATTTATACAATCCCATGGTTCGCAGACCATGGGTAGATCTCTATAGCCGACATTACATTACAAAATTGAGGGCAGACAACCCTATGACTCATTTACAACTTCACGCTCCATGCCCACAAATTGTGGAGTCTTTACATCAGATTTACATATTTTGGCCAAAATCTGGGCTTTAAGCCCCAAAACTTTCCTTGGGGGTCCCGTGCCCAACAAGAGAAAATTTGGGTAATGCCCCGCTTTGGGTTCGGTTGGCAGGGTTACCTATGAATTATTGGTTTGACACAATAGAATTAGGGATCATCAAGGGGGTTTTTTAGAAGTGAACCATTCATTGGAAGTTACAAGGAGGATGGGCATCACTCGAATCCTAGTAAATATTGGTACTAGTGAATACATTTACCCAGACATCAATATAAGATTCAGAGGTATCACCCACAAATAGAATTTGGATTATGAGGGCAACCTATATAGGTCTTGATGTTGTAACAAAGTGGGCCATTTGATGGAGGATTCTCTACTCAAGTTTAAAGGAAAGAGCAATGTTAGTTAAAATACACATGATAATCTTCATAAGGAGGTTGGTTAGGCATTTACGGAACAAACCCAACTAGTTTTTCTCGTAGGGGCTATAGGGACTCTTGATGGCCCAGTGGAGATGATGGAACTAGGTGATCAAGAAGATCAAAAGCAAAGGAATGTCAACTTTGATACCCATTGTAATCTTCATAAAGAGGTTGGTCAAGCATCTATAGAATAGAATTAGATAACTTTTCCCACAGGGATTGCAGGGACTATTCAAAGCATAGTCGAGATGATGGATTTGGGGCACCAGGCTGAATAAAAATAATCACCTCAAGTTTCTGGACATGTACCTATTGCAACAATCCCCCCATTAGAAGTTGAGAATCCGGTTATAGGATTTGTTCCTCCTATTTCTTCTTTAACAATGTTTATTTCCTATTCCGAAATGGATTATGTTTGTAACAAAACTTATGTCTCTCAAGCTAACGAACCCCATCCCATTGTATGCCCTATCCTATTGACAACCTACCTCTTTCACTCCACCCAACCCATCCCAAATTCGAGCCTCTATTTCCTCGACATCTTCCCATTTGGGTTACTTTCTCTGCTCATCGTCAAAATATGTGTCACACATTATCATGTCAACTAACAATTTCAGTAAGGTATGGGGCAAATTTTTTTTTTATCTAAAGCTAAGAAAATTTCCAACTATGAGGTAACCTTGGGCCAACAATCTACCATCCTCGAGGTGCATAGATTAGTGTCAACCCCTACCCATGTTCCCTCATGATTTTCTTATCTTTCAACTATCGAGGTTTGGCTAGTGCCCCTAAAAAACTAGCACTAAAGAAATTGGTAAAGTTAGCAAACATTGACATTATATTCCTGCAAGAATCCTTGAGTCACTGCGACTCTATCTCTTGGGCTTTCAACTATCTTTTGATGGAATGGAATTTTGTAGCATTTGATGTGCAGGGAAGGTATGGAGGCCACACACTAGGGATATTTGAGATCAATAAAACGTTTATTAGCGTGAGGCTTTAATTTGGATTTGGGGGTAGATATATTTTCAACTGAGGTAGGGATGGCACTAAAGGTTATGAACATCTATGACCTTACCAAGAGAGGATGTGTTTTTGGGACTCTCTTTTGGGTCAATCCTTTATGAAGGAACGAAACCTAGTGATGGGAGGTGACTTAAACTTCTTGATTGGGTTATCAAAAATTTCAGGCCCTCGTGCCTATATAAACCCTCTTTTAGACTATTTGTCTCATAAAATGGAAGAGATTGGTCTCTATGATATTGGTTTGGTCAAAAATAATCCCACATGGAGGAATGAGATGAATGGGGAGGCTATAATTTCTTGAAGAATCGACTGTTTCCTAATAGTTGATTCCCTTATTGAGCACATCCCCTTGTTCCGTCAATGGATTGGGCGGGGAGGTGAATCTGATCACCACCTAATCTTTTTGGAATTGAAAGGTGATTACAGTACACTAGGAATCCCTTTCAAATTCAACCCCTCATGGCTAAAATAAGAATATTTCTGAATTTTGGTAGTAGAAAACTGGTCCAATCATGATCATAAGGTTGATAATTTGATAGCCTTAAAATTTGCTAAAAATTTGGAAATGTTAAAACAAAAAACCATTTCCTGGGCTGCGAAAAAAGAAAAAGAAAAAGAAAAAGGATGAGGTTGAACTTAAATATATATAAGTGTAATTGTAAATATTAGAAGACGTGAAAAGATGGGGATACATCTCAAACAAGTCTAAACAAAGAGTGATCCATATTGAAACAAGCAAGAGGAAAAATTTGGCAAACAAGGAGGAGATGTGGCATCTCAAGAAAAGAATGCTCTAACTTAAGAGTGTGGACAAAAACACCAATCTTTTCAACAAAATGTAAAGGGCATGAAAGTTCAGAATACTATCTGAGAAATGGAAAACCAATAATTTGGTAGAGCACCTAAACATAGAATTTGGAGTTCTACCAGTGTGTCACCAAGTGTTGACGCTCCATCAAACATCCTCTAAAGATTTTCCTCCATTTGAATTTTGGAGCCTAATTAGGATCTTGTAATCTGTCATTCCATGGTCCCTTCATGGTCAATTGATTTTTTATTCTTCTTCTCATATTCTAAGTATCAAAATCACTTTCTCATACATGCTTATTCCTTGAATAATTTATAAATGAACGTATTTTTATGCAATCTTAGATAGGTATTGCACAACTCCTGAACATAAGTCTTGCATAATTACTATTGATAGTGACTATGCAGTAGTGTACTGTGCAACATATGTTGATGATGAATGTGCACTCTCCATTGAAAGTCTCTCTCACTTTGGTTGCAATTGTACTACTATTCCAATGAGTATTCTCAACTATCGCTCTCACTTTTGTGGCTATCCTTTTTTCTTACTTTCATTTTTAAAAATGTTTTTGTCACTTTATCTTCACTTTTGCATGTGCCACTTTCATTTTCTTTAACTTTTGCATGTGTCACTTTCATTTTCTTTAACTTTTGCGAGGATCTTTTTCACTTTTTCTTGTTGTTGCAAGTGTCACTTTTAACTTTTGAAATCATGTATGCATCCCACCTTCGCACATCACTACAGGCACTTCTAGAGCACTATTCCACATTAGATGGTCCTATATATCATGAGACTATGTGATAGCTAGATTCTTGTAGCTTAGTGCACTTTCTGGTCCCAATCGACACTTGTGTCGCAACTTGTATTCTAAGTGTCGCAATGCTACATTTTAACTATCACACTTAGAAATAAGTGTTGTTTTTCTATCATGTCAAGGTGTGATCACTCATTTTGAATCTTGTGTGTTCCCCTGGCTTGTATTGATGGAAGTCATGTGTGTGATCTGTGTTTGAGTCTCATTCGAATGGGTTTCTTTCTCTCACTCTACTCGGCCCATACTCAACCATTATAAATCTCTTCTTGGTCCTCCTGCCCAATGCAAGTAATGAAGGGTTTAATATTTCACCAAGTGATTAGAACTCCCTATCCATGAGCTTCATTGATGAAACCTTTTCTTATGAACTTGAGCACTAGATATTTTCTCAAGTCAACTCCTTTCATTGTGCATTCAGAACCTTCAAAGCATATTCACTAACCCTTGTTTCTTGTACTGCCACACTTCACTGAGCTCTAATCAGTTATGCCTTGTATAGAACATGGAGAATTCTAGTTGATAGCAAGGACTTCTCTATCTCCTTTCAATGATAAACTGCACAATACATAGGCTCCCTCTCCTTCACAATGTAGTGAGAATCCTCCTAGCAAAGTCACTTGAATTTTTGTTGGTTTCCTTAGCTAACTACACAACTCTCTCTTATAGTGAGCATCCCTTAGCTTAGTTCACATTTCTAGTGGACAATGAGTCCACCTCTGATCTACTGCAACCCTTAACTACACTAGCATGGAAGCCTAACCATCAAGCACTACACATTGTGTAGGTACAATGCCTAGTATTACCTTCTCTACCGAATGAAACCCATCACTGCACCATGCCTTGTTATAACTTGTCTCCCTCAATGAATTAAGTAGTTCTAGTGCACAGTGAGGTCCTCCCATAGCCATTGGGAATCTAAACTATGCTATCACTGTCTCCTTCTTCCTTGAGCCCTGAGCACTGTGTCGTTTCACTCAAAAGGCTCATCAACCTTGTCCCTTGCACTTTCTCACTATGTTGGAACCTAAAGAGACCCTCCTTATAGCACATTGTGCATTCCTAGTGAGCAATGGTGTCCTCCCTCAACCACAACTAATCTCAATTTTGAAATTCTCAACAAGCCTTTTTTTCTTAGCCCTCACAGAGGCTCATCAGAATCAACTTCTTCCATGAGTAAAGTAGGGGTAGAATAGATTATTTCCAAACTGATCTTTCCTTTTCATGAGTGAACTTAATTGGTAGGTGTACCACCTGAATAGGGCAAGGTGGTGCTCAAGGAAGAAACCTCTTATGCTTTTAAAAGATAGCCTTGGATTATCTAGCTTCTCATATGAGAGAAGATCATTATTTGGAGAAGCAAGAAGTGACTTAATGCTCCACTATTGGAGCTAATGTCTCACCATTGTAACTATGTACTTGGATCTTTCACTTAATAATTAGAAGCTCATTGGGCTAACATACTTATGCATGTATCGTGAATGTTGTAAGATTATTCTTTAGATGTTTGCAGTATATGATATGTTCACATGTACTAAAGAAAATGAACTACTTCATTAGCTTTGGTGCTTATCTTGTTGGATGTGTGTTATACTTTCTTTAATGATTGTTGTGTCTATGTGAACTACTTCACTAGATAACTAGTGAATCTTTTGTTGTTCTCATGTTCCTCTCTTAGGATAGCACTATTACTTTCCTTTTAGAGACTTGATGTTGTCTCCCCTCTCGTGAAGGCCTCCTTTTCAAAGGTTATGTGCATACTCTCTTATGTTATTCATTGCAACTAAGGAAAAACATTGAGTTATGGTGGTCAGATCGATACTCCATATGGGTATCCTAATCCAAATGGTGTGAGGTTTAATTGGGACTTCACATCGGAGAGACCCCCTTATATGTTGGTGGTATCTAGCATAGTCGACACCACGATAGCCTAGTGCTAGGTCAACCTATTCTCCCTTGAACATTGTGCATGGTTACCTCTGAGAGATAGACTATGGGATAGAAATATTATTATCAACTGTTATGATAGAATTACCATCTATGTAGGCCCACCTTAAACCTCCTAACGCCATGATAGGCCCGCTTTACATGGGCATTAGTTCCTCCGCCAAATAATGCATGCCCTCCACGTCATCTTGGCCACTGTTGTGATGTAGGCTCTACCATGCCATCTTGGTCCCTGTCAGCCTGGGTGTTTCTCTTGTGCAACCTCTTGTGGGCTTTCAAGATGTAACCTCTGGGCATACATCATCTCAAGATGTCTCTTGGTTGTTGATTTCTCACATTTAATATTTTCCTTTCATTACACTAGCCTCATGCTTGGTTATGTGTTATGACCACATGGTTAATAACCTAGATTTATTGTTGGGCCTTAAAATATTAATAATTATGCATCCTCTGTGATCCACCCGCATGCTTCAACTCGTCTTTGTTAAATCTTTTAGTAGAAAATTACAAGAATATTTTTATATTCTCATGAACAACCATTTTTAAAGTATCAAGGCTCAGTGTCACTCACCACATTGTCTATAAACACACATAGGTTGGATTTAGTGGTTTTTATGGGCACTTGGACCTGAATCTAGGGCTAAGGCCATTACACTGAAGGTTTTATATGGCATGCCATTGGAGTTATCCCTCTTAGTATTACAACAGATTCGACCCAACCAATGAGTGTATAGTTATTTAAAAGCACACATATATATACACAAGTTGCAATGCCTCTCATGAGCTTAAATATATAAACACCAACCATATGAAAAAGCTAGTTGCGCGTGTCATTAAAACAAAAGAAGAGAGAATTTCAATAGAAAATATTTCCTCTTCATGCTCAGCTAGTTAGATTAGTTTCAAGCTTCGAGTAAGGACAAGAGTTGAACCATTCCTTCAACAATGCAACAAAACGATAATATCACAGAGATCTAGCCATCTCTCAACACACATTCCATTTGCTAACCAATTTGTAGACTCTCGATGAATACATGAATAAAACATTCCTAAGATTATATTTTGGGCACTTGCAATACATTTTCATCCCAATTTGACCTCCCTCGCCATTAACTTGAGTAAAATAATTGCTTGATGCCAATGTATGATAAGTAAATATATTAAGCATAGGAAATCATGAGTACATTAGTCCTCCGGGGATGAACCATTCCTCGTTCATGGCTTATATCTTTAACATTGTACAGGAATTCACATTCCTAATTATTCCATAAGAATTAACCAACAAAATGAACCGATATCATCATAAGTATTAAACCCAACAAATTAATCATATGCATAAAAATGTGATCAATAAATGGGATTAGGACTTCAACTCTCCACCCAACCATATACAGTTGTAGTCAAGCCTTACTTGCAATTCTCACCCCTAAGCCAAATTCACAAGCCTGGGGTGGGGTGATTATAAGTGCTTTCAACCAAAAAAAACAATGGAAACAAGATGTCATAAGGCCATGGTTTCCTTCATCCACTAGTTAATCTCATTACAACTCTCACAGTTCATCCATACATATATTCATGCCAACATTTCACAATACAGAGAATCCCACCTCACTTCTAGGAGAAGAGAGGCCACTATCAAGAAGGTTCATCAGTGGTGAAATTGTCAAAGGTAAATAAATCACTCTCTAGGTGGTTCATCAATGAGTCAAGAACCAGAGTTTTATCCCAGGGAAGCTCCTAGTGGTTCTTTTAGTCGTCACAAGAACTACGGTTTCTTCAGCCTTACAAGCAAGCCATATTGTCTAAACCATTTACACAACAATATTTTCTTAAAAGGTTCCTCACATATGATCCTTTTTCAAGGATTTGATTCAGTTTCAAAGACCACTTGATCTCTCTCTCCTAGCTTTGCATTCCCCCACACACAATAGCTCTAACCATCCTATTTGTTGCCAATACTTCACGACTTGTGTATGTGTGGGAGAAATATGGGGCATGTATTCCTTAATGAAAATATCCCCGTAACCTAACGAATTAACTACCTTGTTCTTCATACAAGTCACACAACAATCACGTCTTGACAACACAACCCCTGTTGCTCTTAAATTATTTCCTTTTCTATGCTTGTTATTTGAGTTGAAGGAAACTTGGAGTGGTTATTCCTCTTTTAGTTACATTGAATGCATAATTGTCACAATAAATCCCTTCACCCAACCAGGATTGAGTTTTAAAAGACAACCATTTCCTCAAGCAACCCTCTTCCTCAAGTAATGGAATCAATGTCCCTTTCTTGGCCATTTTAGAATAATTACAATTATTTACAAAAGGGGGAAATGTTAACCAGGGCATATCACAGTAGGGAAATGAGAAATCCTTTAGAATGTGATCCACTTTGTGGCACCTACAACATTTGAATGGAATTCCCTCATAGTCCATAATCTATTTGTGAAATAACCCTCAATAAGTAATGTTAAAAGTTAAATCAAACCCTCTCGCATATCCAGATTGACCATAATTCTAGAAATTTCCATTATTTTTCTTCATAGGATCTATCCACCTCCACAAAAGATCCCTATTTATCCTTGATAATCTGAAGATATCTTGAGATCAAAACTACATGGGAAACTTAGGAACCTCACCCATCGGGCCAAACCACAGATTTTCTTTGCTAGAATTGAAAAGAGGGCTCTATTTCTTAAATAAGACCAATGATGAATCAATGCACCATGTTTTGCATAACACCTCATTGCATCTTCCACGAAGTTGAATCTTAATGAAAACCATCCCCTCCTGAGAGTTCTGACCACTAGAAACTCTTTGAGATACTTATCCTACACTGTCTTTACACATACACGAAGCTTTTCTACAGTGAATTCCTTTCCATGAACACAACATACTAGTACCCTATCAAATGTTTCCATAGCGTCCCTAAATTGTACTCCTTCTCCAAGAACCAAATCCTCTAGTTCATATTTTACCCTACTCTCTTTCACTTTTTTTTAGTCCTTAGCATAACCTCTAGGTTTGATTAAGCTATTGGGGTTCACTGTGTCTGAGTGTACACCCTAGTCCTTCCCCTTGCACTATCATAGGTCTCCATGGAAGCACTCCCATGATATACACAATTTGAGAGTCCTTCAAAATTAACCTGTACTAGCTTAACTAGGAAACCCCCAGTAAAAGTCTCTTCCATCCTCTAAGGGTTCCCATACCCTATCCCACCTTACTCAAAATTAGGTGAGATACCCTTAGAAAACTAAGGCTCAAAACCAGACCATTCTACCTCCTCCCTTAGCGGCTCAACTAGAAAATCCCTGCTAAAATCCTATCCTACCCTTTGTGAGATGCCAAACCGTGGCCCACCTGCATTTGAGAAACACCTAGAAAAATAAGGCATAAAACTGGACCTTCCCAACTTTTCCCATACCTGCTCAACTTCAATAAAAGACCCCTGGAAGGAACTTTCAACAAAAGTATGATATGAATGGAAAATGGCATCCACCCATGGTATTCATCCACCCACAATGTTCATTCACCCATGGAATTTACCCATAGGATTGTAAGTGGCATCCACCCATCATATTCATCCACCCATGGTATTTATCCAGCCATGGAATTTACCCATGATATTGTAAGTGGCATCCACCCATGGTATTTCCCCATGGTATTGTAAGTGGCATCGACCCTTGGTATTCATCCTCTCATGGTATTTATCCACTCATGTAATTTACCCATGGTATTGTAAGTGACATCCACCCATGGCATTCATTCACCAATGGTATTTACCCACTCATGGAATTTACCTGTGGTATTGTGACCAAAAAGAATATAAGTAACAAGTCACATTTTTTAAAAGGACAAATGTCCACTGTAATGTAGCCTTTCCAATTATTATATGTTTTAATAAAAAAAGTTTCTTTTTAGTTTTTTTATTTTGTGTTCTCCTGTTTTCTTATGGCATTTGAATTTTTCAAATCTTGGGGGCCTCACCCCAAGATCCAGATCAATTGTGGCTTGTTCCATGCAGTCTAGATTTACCTTTGTAGATGTGAGTTTTTCTGCAATGTCTTATGTGTCCAATAATGGTGGGAAGTGTGGTAGAAGGTGAACCACATTGAACACTGGGTGCAAGCCAAGGAATGGGGGAATGCTGAGATCAAATGCATTCTCTCCCATAGCCTTGGTAATGGTGTAAGTACCATATGGGAGTGGTCTGAGTTTCTGATAGGCTCCAGTAAGGCGTTCATTCTGCAAATGAAACCAGACTTTTTCACCCATCTGAAACTTGTGTGGCACCCAATGTTGATCATGTCATTGCTTGTACTTGGCATTTT
Organism: Pinus taeda; assembly: GCA_000404065.3. Taxonomy (NCBI): domain Eukaryota; kingdom Viridiplantae; phylum Streptophyta; class Pinopsida; order Pinales; family Pinaceae; genus Pinus; species Pinus taeda. The sequence goes on along the minus strand of APFE031384775.1, from coordinate 5,074 downwards.
GATTTCTCAAGAATGTCGTGGACCTACTGGCGTATCACTTTATCAGGCTCAGAAAATACATGTGTGGATTCGGTCTACATATTTGTATGAGGCATGGCAACATTAATCAAACACAATGGTTGAAATCCAAGACCTACTTGAAAGGGAAAGCAACCAATCGAGCTATGGAGAGCTCTATTATAAATGTGCTACACATATGGAAGAATCTCATCCCAGGTTCAAGGATGCTTGGAGTTGTACATGCAGAGTATGTGCACTATCATCCTATTGATGACCTCCATCTGGCCATCAGTCTGAGGATGGAAGGTAGTCAATTTTTTGAATGCGTCCAACAAAATTCAGGCATGTGCTATGACCTCCACAAAGCACTTTCTTGGAAAAACGGGAAGAATTTTTTTTTTTTCCTTTTTTTTTGCAGGAATTGTTTTTGGTGGCGAGTTTGCAAATTAGATTTGAAACTTTTGGTCCAACATTTACAAAAATAAATAACATATTTGGATTCCTTGCGAAAAAATACCCAAATTCAAAAAAAATAAAAATCGGTTGAATCGAAGTCGAGATGAGGGAGATATCGCTGATTTAAAATAAGCTATGTTGCAGAAATTTTTCTAACGACAATTCGTGGATGATGGGTTTCCTATCATTTTTTACAGTTATTGTCTAGAATTTCAAAAAAATTATTGTAGATATGAGCTCCTCTCGAAAAATCACCCAATTTCAAAAAACAAATTGGTTGAATCAATGTTCGTATGAGGGAGATATCGTTGATTTAAAATAAACTATTTTTTGAGAACTTTTATGACAACAAGACAGTTGCAGCGTGAATTTGATTTTCCAGAGTGTCTAGGTAGGGATTTCAATCACATGGGAAGATGCAGAATGATCATTCTATTTCCAAAAACAGGTTTTAATAAAGATTCTGAGTTAAATTTATCGAGTTATGCCCATTTTAAATCTGGAGCGGCATTTGAAGCGGGTTCCCTGTGGAGATGTGCCCTCCCAACCCGCTTTAGTAGGCACGTGCTTTACATTCATCGATTTCAGCATAGCAACATCCGACTTGGGTTCTTTGGAGACGTACCCTCCCACCCCAAGCTATGTAGGCACCTGCTATTTCATCAACAACCAACATCACAGTTATGGGTCAACCACACAAAATCCTTTTCATCGAAGTCCATTTGCTAGGCCACACACTGTTAGTATCACAGTTGGTCATAAGCATTACAAGGTATCTCTATCCTTGGATATTTGTTTTTCATGGTTATGGATCATTGACAAACCCACACTTCATAGAAGTCCATTTTCTAGGCCACACACTATTAGTATCGCAATTGGTCACAAGCATTACAAGGTATCTATATCCTCAGATCTTCATTTTTCATGATTATGGGTCATCCACAAACCCACACTTTATCGAAGTCCATTTGCTGGGCCGCACACTATCAGTTGCATAGTTGGTCACCAGCATTATAGGGTAAATCTATCCTCATATCTGCGTTCATCATAGTTATGAGTTAACCACACAAAACCCTTCTATTTAGTAGCTCTTCATATTCAACAAAGGCTTCTCAGGAGGAACTTCACGCAATGGGGACCATTTCTTCTTTAGGAGGGAGGAATGATCCGAATGGAAAATGGCATCCACCCATGGTATTCATCCACCCATAGTATTCATTCCCCCATGGAATTTATCCATGGTATTGTAAGTGGCATCTACCCATGGTATTCATCCACCCATGGTATTTATCCACCCATGGAATTTACCCATGATATTTTAAAGTGGCATCCACCCATGGTATTCATTCGCCCATGTTATTTTCCCATGGTATTGTAGGTGCCATCGACTCTTGGTATTCATCCTCCCATGGTATTTATCCATTCATGGAATTTACCCATGGTATTGTAAGTGACATCCACCCATGGTATTCATTCAACCATGGTATTTACCCACTCATAGAATTTACCACTGGTATTGTGACAAAAAAAGGCTATAAGTAATAAGTCGCATTTTCTAAAAGGACAAAAGGTCCACCATAATGTAGCATTTATAGTTATTATTTGTTTTAATAAAAAAAGTTTCTTTATGGTTTTGTTATTGTGTGTTCTCCTCTTTTCTTCTCGCATTTGAATTTTTCAGATCTTGGGGGCCTCCCCCGCAAGATCCAAATTCGAGTATCCAAGGGGAAATAGTGGGTTAGGTCTACACTGATGTCCGAACTAGGGCCTTGAAACCCTAGCGAGGATGGCTCCTCTGGCACCGAAAATAATTCATAATTAAAATTAGGTGACACCACTAATGAAAAGGGAGGAAAACCTTATGAGACTGTGGATACCATTTCCAAGTTGGAAGGGAGGAAAAAATCCCTACGTTTGGTGTGCGAGGTGTCACCATGGTCTCCAGATCGAGTGCATGAGTTGGCATCTTAGTCCAAATGAAGATATTATCATATGGGTCGATGGAATAATCCACCTCATCCTCCATTCCACCCTTTCTCCACATCTGTTACAACCCTAAACCATTAGCAACATCTAAGGAATGAATTGTATTGCAATTCATACATCATTTTCCGTCTAACGACCACCAACTTTTGGATCAGATACTATCAGTGTCACCTCCCTCTGACACTTGTACCAACCCTTGACGAAACCACGATCTGAAAAATACCGCATGAGGCATCTATTAAACCACAAACCCTTATATCCATGGTTGCACATATATGTCTTCACTTTGTGAGGTTATCTACTTCACTATTTTATTTGTTTATTAAATTTTATTTTAGGAATTGGATGTTATTTTACTTTTTTAATGTATTTAATGACTATTAAAATTTCTGCAATGGCAAAGGGTAAATTTTTTGAAAATAGTAAATTTAAGATGTAAGTATTTAAGTTATTCATCATAAATCTTTTATTGGTTAAATTACAAGTTTACATATAAAGAAGGCCAATGAGCACTATCTCAAATCTAAGCATTTGCAGAATCCTTTTGAAATTGTGTTCCATCAGTGTGAATAGTGTTTTTCTTATCATATATACTTTTCTTCACTTTTAAGAGATAAACACAGAGACATGTACGAAAACACGATGTTTTCCTAGTTTCATTAATAAATCAAACGAATTGTTATTCCTAATTATGCTAATAAATCCCTTTTCATGTGGTCATTCTTTCTTGTTATTTTTTTTTGCATAATGTTCACCAACTTGCGCTAACTTGTAATAGACATAAAATAAGAGGTAAAAAAACAAACGACCTTCACCAATTTTTCAATGTACAAGTGAAGTAAATTGGAAATTCCAAATCTAAACTAGATGGATAGATGCATGCAGGGGAGATGAATATGGCCATGTAGAGACAAACTTTTGTT